>CAUYRH010055384.1:0-17954 GCA_963574655.1 Perodicticus potto | reverse complement strand
GATTCAGCAATTCCACCCAAGAGAACTGAAAATCTATGTCTCTTCAAGGACCTGTGCACTAAAGTTTATAGCAGCATTATTCATAATAACCCCCAAATGGAAACAACCCAGATGTCTATCAACTGATAATCAGACAAACAGACTGAGGTGCAGCTACACAATGGAATGTTACCTGGCTATAAAAAAGCATGAACTACAGTAGAACCTCTCTAAGTTGACCACCCCAGGGACTGTAACAAACTGGCTGACATATGGAGGTGGTCAACATAAGGAATGAGGCCTAATGTACCGATAAGTACATGTGTTGCATGTCTGGTCTACGAAAATTAGGTCAACTTAAGAAGGTGGTCAGTGT
This sequence comes from Perodicticus potto, assembly GCA_963574655.1. Taxonomy (NCBI): domain Eukaryota; kingdom Metazoa; phylum Chordata; class Mammalia; order Primates; family Lorisidae; genus Perodicticus; species Perodicticus potto. The sequence goes on along the minus strand of CAUYRH010055384.1, from coordinate 17,599 downwards.
GGGGAGGTGGTCAGCCATGGAGGATCTACTGTACTCACCCAGGCTACCACATGGCTGAACCTTGAAAACATCATGTTAACAGGAAGTAGCCATACAGATAAGACCCCATACTGTATGACTTTGTGTATAAGGAAGGTCCAGAAGAGGCAAATCTATAGAAATAGAAAGTAGGTTAGTGGTTGGCTGGACTGGAGGTTTGGGAAGGAATGGAGCAGGAGATATCGGTTTGGGCTTTCTTGTAGGTGCTGAAATGTTTTCAACTTGATTGCGGTGATGGTGGTGAAGCTCTGCATATACTAAAAGTCATTGAAATGTACATCTTAAATGGGTGAATCATGTGGTATGTGAATTCAATTTCAATAAAGTTGTTACCAAAAGAAAGAGTTAAGCACTAAATTCTCCTCAGTGACCGTTAGAGAAGAAGGTGTTTAGAACAGCCCAGCATGGCTTCCCAGAGGAGGTGGAGCTCCTTACTAGGTCATGGAGAAGAGGAAGAGTTGGTTGTGGAGAAGCCACCTGAGATCTTTGCAGGCTGTCAGGAGGCATGTCAGCTGGGAGAGAGTGTGTGCTGGAGAATGGTAAGCAGGAGAGATGGAGTCTGAAATCCAAAATAGGGTCCTGGGCTTGCCTCCCCAGGTAGGTAGGCACTGAAGGTCCTTGAGTAATCTGATAAAAGCATCCTTTCTTTCTTTCTTCCCTCCCTCCCTCCCTTCCTTCCTTCTTCCTTCCTCCCCTTCCCTTCCTTCCTTCCTTTCTTTTTTTCTTTCTCTCCTAGACACATTCTCACCCTGTTGCCCAGGCTAGAGTGCTATAGCATCAGCCTAGGTCACAGCAACCTCAAATTCTGGAGCTAAAATGATTCTTTTACCTCAGTTTCCTGAGTGGCTGGGACTACAGCCATGTGCCACCATGCCCAGCTGATTTTTCTATTTTTAGTAGAGATGATGTCTTGCTCTTGCCCAGGCTGGTCTCTAACTCCTGAGCTCAAGTGATTCTCCTGTCTCAGTCTCCCAGAAAGCTAGGATTATAGGCATGTAAGGGAAAGCAGTCTTGTAGGGAACTTCGAAAAGTTTCACTTGGCAGAGATGTGTAGGCAGAGTGGGAATGAGAGAGGGTGGATGCAGGAAAGTGGATCACTCATTTGAATAAATCTAATGGGGCAGTGCCTGTGGCTCAGCGAGTAGGGCGCCGGCCCCGTATACCAAGGGTGGTGGGTTCAAACCCGGCCCCAGCCGAACTGCAAAACAAAAAAATAGCCTGGCATTGTGGCGGGCACCTGTAGTCCCAGTTACTCGGGAGGCTGAGATGGGAGAATCGCCTAAGCCCAGGAGCTGGAGATTGCTGTGAGCTTGTTTGTTGGAGATTGTTGTGATGCCACGGTACTCCACTGAGGGCGAATAAAGTGAGACTCTGTCTCTACAAAATAAAGAAATAAATAAATAAATAATTAAATAATTAAATAAATAAAATAAAAATAAAAATAAATGAATAAATCTAATGAACAGGACTACCATGTTTTCCCTTTAAGACACCCCTTATCTCTCTGGTCCCATCTCCTTGCAGTCTCTGCCCTCCTCTCTGTGCACCTACCACACTAGCTCCCTTTCCCCCCAGTGCCCATGCCATTTCATGCCATGGCTCCTCTCTGCGCCTCTCCTCCGCCTTACCTGAAAAGCTTGCATGAGTTCATGTTTCATCCTGGGAGGGGATGAGAAGCAGGAGAGAAGCCCCTGGAACAGGGGAGCACCCTACAGGGCATTAGGGCAGGTGATTTTGGCAGGATGGGTAGCAGAACCATGGTGTGGTAGAGCCTAAACTGTAGGTGCACCAAAGACAAAGGATGGGCAAATGTGGGACCCAAGACAAAGTGCAGCATCTGTGTCTAGGGCAGCTGAGAGCAGAGAGGCTCAAGGTCCAGGGTCCGTTTCTCAGTCTAGCAGTGGCTCTGCAGTCAATCCAGGCTGTGTTCTGGAAGTAGGTGCTTTAAGCAGCCAACCTGGGCTGAACAAAATGTCGAGAAGAAGGTGGGCTCTCCTTTGAAGAGACATAGTTTCTCCCTCCTCTTTGTACTTTTGTTTGTTGCACTAGTTATTAAAGCGCAGTGTTAGTGCTTACCCACCTGTCTGCTGAGTCAAGTACACAGTAGGCTCCTTGAAGTTATTGACCTTGCCCTTTGTCCCTTTAAGATTCTGCCTAGATCTCAGAATCCTGCCTGGCATATTTATTGTAGATGCCAAGTGGATGCTGCTTTTGTTCTTCCAGAGGAAAATAGATGGCATTGAGATGACTCTGGCCAATTTGCGACAATCCTGGCAGTTCCAGCCGTCAGCATCTACTTATCTCACTGACTCTAATTAGTGGTATGAAGTTTTCTCTGCCCTGATGCAGCTTTTTGTGTCCCCCTAGTTCTAGCTGTTGTCCAACGGTAGAATCTCAGGTGCATCACAAGTGGTAACACCTCCTTTTGTTCCTCGGCATTTTGGGGGTGGGGGATGGTGGTTCTGGAGGGTTTATCTCCTTGTTAGATGCTTCATGTCGGTTGTTATATAGTGAACATCCAGGGAATAGAGCCTCATTAAATCATGTAAATTCAAACATATGTAATTAAAAGAGACCAGAGAAGACAGAGTGAGCAAGTGAAAACGGCATGTGTGATGGTGACAGGAGCCTGAGACAGGTGCTGTCAATTTGCCACCAACTTCCAGCCTCACTGTCCCAAGTGCCTCCCACAGTGTGAGCAGCTCATCAGGTGGAGGATGACTGTGGAGTTGACAGCAAGGCTCCTAAATGGAGTTCTACCACTTCTACTATTGACTGCTAATCAAAGAAGCTCCGATCCCTTACTATACTAGGATTCAAACAGACTGGGCTGGACCTAGTAAGAGGTGGTGTGCACTCTCCCATGAAGTCCACGTAAGATTTTTCCATTCAGATACTGACTTTGGAACCATGTTCCCACAGAAGATGCTTCCCTGGGGCCATGTCCCGTAGCACCAGTGACCATCACAATGATGGGATGAGCTAAGGCTGAGCCTCAAGGGAGCTCACAGTTGAGAATCAACTTTTAAGTGTGTCTCTTTATACCTGGCTTGCCCACCACGGTCTTGTTCCTCTTCCACCCCTGCTGCTGCTTCCTATGTCTGCCGAGGTGACCAGATCATCCTGCCCTGTCCTTTCCCTCTTTCTTTTTCTTTCTCTTTTTTTAAAGACAGAGTCTCACTTTATTGCCCTCGGTAAAGTGCTGTGGCATCACACAGCTCACAGCCACCTCCAACTCCTGGGCTTAGGTGATTCTCTTGCCACAGCCTCCCGAGTAGCTGGGACTACAGGTGCCCGCCACAACGCCCGGCTATTTTTTTGTTGCAGTTTGGCCTGGGCTGGGTTTGAACCCGCCACCCTTGGTATATGGGGCCGGTGCCCTACCCACTGAGCCACAGGAGCTGCCCTCCTTTCCCTCTTTCTAAGTGATCTGACATGTGAGGGTGATGAGAGAGTTGAATTGATTGAGTAAACACTTTCTAACAGGTGCAAATGTAACCTTTTGACAGTTTCTATTCTTTTTTTTTTTTTTGAGACACAGTCTTGCTTTGCCCCCCAGGCTAGAGTACCATGACATCAGGCTAGCTCACAACAACCTCAAGTTTTCCTCCTGCCTCAGCTTCCCGAGTAGTGGTCAGCATCTACTTATCTCACTGAGTCTCCTGTCTAATTTTTTTAGATGCCTACCACAGCAGGCATCTAAAATAATTTTTTTTCTATTTTTAATAGAGACAGCAGCTCACTCTTGCTTAGGCTGGTCTCGAACTCCTGTGCTCAACTCATCCACCAGCCTTGGCCTACCAGAGTGCTAGGATTCCAGGTATGAGCCACCATGACAGGCTTTCTTATTCTTTTAATTTACTAAGAAGAAAGAGGTATCTTCCCATTCCTGGCTTTGAAAACAAGGCTGACTGGTGAAACATACTTTGCCAAATATAATGTAGATTTAAACAATTGCTTTAGACTGTTTCTAATTTACTACCCATTTATTCATGCACTCACTTACCTGCCCATCCATCTATCAACCTACCCACCTACCCACTCACGCCCACCACCTACCCATCTTTGCATTCACCTATCCATACATCTACTTGCTTATTTATTTATTTTAAATAAGAAACATCACATGCTCATGATAAAATTTTATGTAACATAAAAGAGCTAATAGTGACCAGGAACATTCTCTTTTCCGGCTCATCTTTATTCCCCAGTTCCTCTTTCCAACTTTTAGGGTATATGGCTACAAATAATCCTTGCAAAAAGGCATAGTTAAATCTTTGCACTTTATTTATTTTTCTCAAGTGATCATAAAATACATACTGTTCCACCTTGCTCTTTATCACTTAACAGTATATCTTGAAGATTTCCCCACATTTCTTAAACTACTCTTCTTTTCCACTCTCCACGGCACTTCTTTTTTGGATGTCTTTGCACTGACATCCAAGTTCCACTTGTGGCTTCTTTGATTTGGGGGATTTAGCTGAACTACAGCAATAAGAACGGAGCAAAAGTGTGGCATTCTACATAGATGAATTCATTTAGTCCATGCAACAAAATAGTAAGACAGTATAGATGTTATTATCACAATTTTATGGATGAGGAAACCGAGGCATAGCGAGGTCCCAGCAGGGGAGGCGAGCAGTAGAGCTGGGATCTGAGGTGGGTAGTTTGGGGCTGGAGCCCACCAGCAAACCTCTGCGGTGCACCTGCCTTGGTCATCTGCGTTTGGCTCCCTTTGCCTGCCTGATTCAGTATTCCATACATGCTCACCTGAGAGGCTCTGAGGCTGGTCTCTGTCCTCCTTCCCTCTTGGGGGTGATAGAATTCAGTCAGGATCTGAGGATTATAGAGCTGGGGGCTGTGAAACAGTACATATTTCTAATGGAAACCTTCAACACATCCATGTGATCTGGCCTTCCTGGGTCTGCACGACTCAGGGAAAACTGAGCCATGCAAAGCACATTATTTCTCTGCCCCAGCTGATGCAGCTTTGGAAACTCTATCCAGTCCTCAGTCTCGTTTCTCCCTGACAGGTTCTGGTACCCCTGGAGATTGCCTCATGCGCACTTCACCAATCAGCCATCATCTTCCAGCGCTCAGCTTGGCTCCCTGCCAGGGTGCCTCTGACTTTGCAAATGCCACAAGAAGCAGCTGTGTTCTTGATGGCTGCCAAAAGGGGTTGCCATCCAGGGTGCTTGCTGCTCTGCAGTGGTGGGAGATAAGGGTCCTCCCGGCGCTCGGAGCAAAGTGCTCGGGGAGGGCTCAGGGTGAGACAGGCTTTTGGCTTCAGGGAGTAGGGACTGTCAGTGGGTGTGGGCAGGGGACAGGAGTGGGGCAAGCAGAACACTGAGCAAGACACACAAATCTGTCATCGGAGACTATTGAGTTGTGCCTGGGCCCAGCTCTCAGGGTGTGTTCCTGATTCCAATCCCACCTGACTACATGGGGCCGAGTGGAGTTCAGCTTCCTCCCACTCCAGCTGTTCTGCATGTCAGTAGCATCTACCATCCCAAAAAGCAACAAGTATTTGTTGTGCACCACTTGTTTGCCTAGCACTGTTCTCTGATGCAGACCGAGATGCTTTCTCTCCCTGCTAGCTGGCTTCACTGGAGTTGGGTAAGATGGGGGATCCCACAGGACCCTTCCAAGCTCTGGAGCCTTCTATCCCTCCCTCTTTGTCCCAGGTTGTGAAGGTTTCTCTCTCTCTGTCTCTCTTTTTTAGTGTTCAGTGAGAGGCTGGCAGCCATGGCCTGAGCATGGCCTGGAGTTGGTTTCCCAGAGCCCAATTTAGATGAGGCGCCTGGAGACGATGGGCAGAGCAGGGTGGGGAGAAGGAGATGGGCTGCTGTGCCTGGGATCTCGTCCATCTCAGCGTCCCCAGAGGTGTTTGGATGCTGTGGGTGTATTTGTGAATTATCAGCCAAGTTCTTTGCGGCCTGAGACGAAAAAAATAATCTAAGAGTCCACAGAGGAATCACAGTAGCGAAATCACTTCTCCAAAGAGAAAGGCAAAGTGAAGGTGAGGCTGATCAGAGATCCCAACACCCTGGGACCCAGACTCAAGTTCTCCTCACTGTATGCCTCTGCTCCATGGATGCCACTTACTCGGGATCCTCAGAGAGGCTCTGGGTCTGTCCCATCACTGGGGGCAGGAGCGGGGGTGGGGAGAAGCCAGCCCACTGGATTCTAGGCTGTGTGGTTTGTAACCAGATTAGCAACAAAGGAAACCATGTCACTGCCATGTTAAGGAGTGGACACAGTCTCGGAGGTGGGACTGTAAGTCTTCGAGGAGATTGTAAGATTTTTTTGGTATTTGGAAATAAGAGCAAACCCTTATGTTCTGAAAAGAAGTAGGGTAGAAACAAAAAAGAATCATCCAAAGGATGAAGGGTTGAGCATTTGGAAGAGTAGTTACAGTTGCCAACCCTTGAGCTTTTGGAAAATAATGAGTTGTGGCACCCTCAGAGATTCTGGGGAGTTCTGGATTGCACTGGAAGTACATGGCAGCTGAGAGGGAGGGGAAGAGAAACGGTGCCTAAAAATACTCGGTGGAGGGAAGGCTCATGAGGTCATCTCCCCAGGATACTCTGTCTGCCCTGGCCAGACTCTGAGCACAGCCATCCCACGGAGCAGGCCGCAGGAACGGGCGTTGACTGACAGGCAGCTTGAGAGGCACAAGGGGAACCTGGAGAGGGTTCAGAGAAGAGACCCAGAGGTGATGAAATGGCTGGAAACTGAGCTCAGAAGCAAGGTCAGGGGAGTAGAACTGGCTCCACCTGGAGTGGAGAGGGTGGTGGGGGAGCCTTCCTGGCCCTCCAAGGTTCTGACTGTGGTTCGTCTCTGACCCTGCCAAGGATGGAATAAGGACCACAGTGTGGCTTTGCTCTTGAGGATGGACTGTGAGTTCCTGGAACATTAGAAACCCTACGGCGAGGGAGAGTTGCATTTCCAGATGGGCAGCACAATCACCCCTTGTGCAAACGAGAGTGACTAAGACTGACTTACAGACATGGCAGCCAACACAGGCCTAAAGCGCTCACGGCCTGGGTGAATGACTCGGCCCAAGTGGCATTTCCGACAGCTGGCACGGAGGTGGTGGAGAGAGGTGTGAGCAGGTGGGGGGCTTGCCTGCTACCCATCCATCACCCCTTATCTGGAGTCTCCCACTTTTCCATTGGACCACCACAAGGAGGACAGGAATGAGGCAGGAAGGGAAGGGAGCAAATTCACACGCGTGTAGCCCTTCGTGTGCCAAGGACTTGACATGGGTGGTCTCATTTCATTTTCACAATAATCCTATGGGGGAGAGAGGAGAGGGATTATTTTGCCCATTTTACAGATTAGAAGATAAAGGTGAAAGGATATTAAGCTTCTGCCCAAGCTCACCTAATTAGTTAGTGGGACAACTGAGACCTGGCCAGGACAGGTCAGAGCTCATCTGCAGTTGGTGAGGGGAATCTAGAGATGCAGCCAGAGTTGTCATCCAGCCCAGGGCTCGTCAGATAAAGGTACCCGATGGAGCATCGTTAGGTTGCTGTCAGAGTCCACATCTAAATTTAGAGAAGGCCAGGTGAGAAATTCGCCAGCACCTTCCCATGTCTTAGCTTTGGAGGTTCTACCCTGGAGTAGCCCTGAGGTCCCTCCTAGGGAGAGAGGAGAGCTTCGTGGGGAGGAAGATGCCATTGTGTGTCTACAAAGTGGTGAGAGAAAGACAGTCCCCCAGCTTGGATTTGCAGCAGGTGTCTGGTTGCCTCGGCCTGGAATCTGAACCAAACCATTTTCCATGGGCGAATTAACTCAACAATCCAGCCCACAAAGGGAGCAGCTCTGATATGTCAGTGAACAAGCTCAGAGGGGTGGAGGATGGGGGGGGGTACCCAGAGCTGGGAGGGGAGGAAGGAGGCTGCTGGCCAGAAGCCGACCTTCTCTTGTCTTGCTGCCCTGGGTCCCAGCCTTTCTGCTTGGGAACCTGGCAGGGAGGCTGGTCTGATTTCCCTGTGGTCTGAACGGTGGGAATATTTTTGGTGGCAGATTATATTTTCCCGGGGCGGTTTGAATTACACCTACCCCATTTCATTTAATTAGGCTGGTGCTGCTATCTATTGTGTCCTGTGGACCTTCCTGCATGAATAAATAGTAACATGTTTGTTTTCTTTTGGGTGGGGTGGGGCATTTTTTTTTTTTTTAATGGTAGGTTTGGCAAAAGAGGGGAGATCAGAAGGAGTGATGATGAAGTCGTCAGAAAGGGGGGGATTAGAGGCAAATATTCACCCTGCCCAGTTCTGTAACCCTTTTCCCCCTTTTCCTTGGCCCTAATTTTACAAAGCATTCAGAGTCACCTCTATTTTCACTTCACTCCCCTGGCCAGGCTTGCTTTGTCTCTGCAGTATACTAGGAATCAGGCATTTCCTCCTCTGGCCCACATGCCTCTCCTTGTCCCAGCTCATCTTACTGTAGTTTTCCATCTCTCTCTCTCCTTTTCTAGCTTCCAGCTGTTACAAGATACAAGATCATTCACAGGGAAACATGGAATATTACACAGCCAAGAATATAGTGAACTATGTGTCACCCTGGGACATCTGCCAAGGGATGTTATAAACAGTATGCCCTCTTTGTATAATAAAGGGATGCCTGTAGGTGCACATGGTATTTCTGGAAATGTACAAAAGAAAAATACTGTGAACAGTGGTTGTTTCTGGAGAGCAGAAATAAAAGTTCTGGATTTGAAAAGAGATCTGTTTTTATATTGCATTTGGGGGTGCTATTTGACATTAAAAAAATTATCACATACACTCATTTTTAAATAAAGAATTAATTTATGAATGGAAAACACAAATTATGGAAACCAAATAAGATAGTACCTCCTTAATTATCAGATGAGGCATGATGAAGCTCTCTTTTCGAGGGTCCAGGTTGGAATCCCTGTTCCATTAAATGTTAAGTGTCCAATGGCAGGCAATTTACTTGATCTTTCTACATCTCAGTTCTTCCGTCTGTAAAATGGGAATAATAATAGTTCCTACTTTATGAGGTTTTTGATCTTACACTGTGCAGTAAAGGCTGTTATTAAGTATATAACTGAAATGGATTCAAGTTTTATTTTCCATATGAAGTTCTCCATGAATGGAAATGTGCACATTATGAAAATAATTATAAGACCATGGATCCTGATTTTTCCATTTAGAAAATGATAGAGTAAGATAATGAGAGCTCTAAATTCCAAGGAAGAGCGTAAGTCTTCGTTACCTGGGATCTTCCCAGAGGCTTTGGGGAAGAGGTGCAGGCAGCTGGGCCTTGAGTAACAAGGGAGGGCATTTGGTGAGGCTGCCCTGTCAGGCCACCGCAGTTAGGGGCGACAGCCAGGATGGGGTGACAGGGAAAGGACAAGGAGGGTGGTGAAACAATGGATAAGCCAGTTGGGCTGGAGCAGAGGTTTCCTCTAGAGGGCGATAAATGGAGAGACAGGGGACAGAACCAGAAGGGCCAGCCGGGATCTCAGACTGTGTCCTCCAGGCAGTGGAAGGCTCCGCAGGTGTGAATGAGGGAGTGGCTGGGTTATCTATCGCATGGTAACAAATTACCCCAAGTATAGTGGCATAAAACAACCATTTGTCATGCTCACAAATTCTGTGTCAGGGATTTGGACTGGGTACAGCAGGAACGGTTTGCCTCTGCTCCCTGGTATCTGGAGCCTCAGCAGGGAGACTTGACAGCGGGAGGTAACCTGATGGCTGTGGCTGTTTAGCCCTGCGTTTGTAGTCCTCAGCTGTGTATGTCTGCCCAGACATTCGCTCATGGCCTCTCCATGTGGGCTAGGCCTCCCCATAGCATGGAGGCTGGGTTCCGGGGCAAGCATTTCGAGAAATCCAGGAAACTGCAATGCCTTTTCCAATGGAGCTGCTGAAGTCACTCAGGTCCCATTCACTGATTCTGTTCATCAAGGCAGTTGCAAAATCTTGTCCAAATTCAAGGGACCAGAAATATTGAACGGACACCTTTGTGAAACACAATCTTCTGCAGAGAATGATGTGGATCAAGCCATTTATTCAAAACAAATATTTTTGAGCGTTTGCTGTGCATTGTGTACCATGCTAGAGCCTAGTGATGAGGAAAGACACATATGATTTCCCATTTTTGAGGAGTCTGATTTGGTTGAAAACAGTAGCTCAGTGGTTAGGGGGCTGGTCATAGGCACTGGGGCTTGTGGGTTTGAACTCGGCCAGAGCCTACTAAACAAAAATGACAACAATGAAACAAAAAAATAGCTGGGCGTTGTGGCAGGGGCCTGTAGTTCCAGCTACTTGAGAGGCTGAGGCAAGAGAATTGCTTAAGCCCCAGAGTTTGAGGTTGCTGTGAGCTATGACACTACGGCATTCTACCAAGGGTGACATAGTGAGATTCTGTCTCAAAAAAAAAAAGACAGACCAAATGACAAGACCATGGTATAATGCAAGTGATGGGTGGAGTGAGTCAACACTTCTACTTCACTTGCGCGAAGGTGAAACATACTTGTTCTAGTTATAAGATAATCATAGATGTATTGAGAAAAGGTTATTCATGGCGATGTTTTCTTTCGATTCTATTGCATGTGAAATCTCCCCGGGAGATGATGTCAGCACATACATTGGAGGCTGTTGGGCTGGAGGCAAAGGCCAGTGGCCCTTTCCAGTCATCCCTCCCCCTCTCGCTGGCCCACTGGTGGGCACTGGGCATACAAAGAGTGCTCAATATGTACACTGTTTTCTCACTTGCATCACTCTATCTAGGGACATCCCTCTCAGTCCTTTCCTCTACTTTGTTTAGATCTTTACTCAAATGTTACCTCTTTGGCGTAAGGTCCCTGGCGATGCTGTCTTCCACTGCAGCACTCCCCTTTCCCACATACCCTACTTCCTCTTGCAGCTTTATTTTTCTCCAGCACACGGTCATCCAGTATTTCACATGCTTTGCTCATTTATTTGTTTCTTATCTGTCATCCCCTTCTAGAATGCAAACTCCACTGATCCCAGAGGGAAGGTCCTTGGCTCGTGGTGGGTATTAGTTTCCTGGAGTTGCTGTCACAAAGCACCACACTGGGTTGTTGTCTCTCAGTCCTGGTGACTGGAAGACACCAGGAAGTTGATAATCACAGCGCTCACAGGTTTGGTGTCAGCCAAAGGTTGGTGCTTCTCTCCTAGCTCCTGGTAGCCTCTGATGCTCCTTGGCTTGGAGATGGCATTCTTCCTGTGTCTTTACATCATTTTTTCCTCTGTTTCCATCTGTGTACCGATTTCATTTCTTTTTTTTATATAAGGACAATAATTGTATTGGGTTAGGGCCCACCCTGGCGACCTCATTTTAGCTTGATCATCTGCAAAGACACTATTTCCAAATAAAGTCACATTCACATGTCCTGGGGGTTGGGACTTCAACATCTTTTGGGGTGACACAGTTCAACCCATATAGTACTCAATAAATATTTGTTGAATAAGCAATATGGCCAGTTTCTTAACTTAGGAAGGAAATGGACTTTTTGAAGGGATTCCTGATACACCATGGTTGAACATGTGACAGGCATCTTCAGAAGACAAGGGCAGGGCTCCCTGGAGCTGTCGTGGCCGGGGCTGCTGTGTGGTGTGAAGGCAGGGACTGTCTGGAGCTAGATCAAGGTGGGAGTGTCTTCCATGCTCCGCAAAGCAGAAACCAGGACAAGGTCTAGAGGGACTTGGATGGGCCAAGGGGACAGCAGAGGGACAACTCGGTAAAGAGCTCTGAAGCCAGGAGGGAAGGTTGGGGGACAACACCCAAGGTGGAGAACAAGAAGGAAGGTTCTAGAAAGGTCTGAAGCCCAATTTTCTCTTGGATACAGGTGAGGTTTGCAGGTGGGAGTTGATGCCCCATATGGGGTCTTGCACTATGTGATGGACCATTCTGGGCCATGTGAACGGGTGCTTTGCTTCAGCACATGACTTTCTTTTCCCCTGGCTTCTTTCTTCTTTTGATTAATGTTATTTCTGAGCATTCCCACTTTGTCTTGGTTGACATAATGGGATTCTTAATGTCGGGGACGGTTGGGGAAGGGAGGTGGAGGGCTTTATGTGGCTAGGCTGCAGCCAGCCCAGTTTACAGGAGAAGGCACTCGGAAGAGATCATCATAAATGCAGGAGGGGGCACACCTGGTGGCTTGACCACTGAGCATTTCCCTAGTTGAGACTTAATTCATGGAATACAGAAGCACACACACAAAAGAAAAATAAAATAAAAAGAGCGTATCGTTGGCTTCCTGCTGATGTTATGTCCCTGGAATAACTCAGCAGTTCTATGCACATAGTCTCACCGGCACAGACGAGGAGTGGCAGGGCAAAGGGACTTCAGTTCAGTTCAAGGAGCAATTATAGATCACCTCCCAGTAGAGATTAGACCCTGGGGACACTGAGACAAACTTGCAACCCTATAAAGGAGACAGGCCTGTAAATGAAAGTTTGGAGCAATCGGGAAACTGTTGAAGGAGACACAGAGTCTGCTTGCCTTAGTTTTTTGGGACTGTTGTAACTAAGTACCCAAAACTGAGTGGCTTAAAACAGGAAAAGTTTATTGTCTTATGTTTTAGAGGCCAGAAGCCAAAAATCAAGGTGTCGGCAGGGCTATGCTCTCTCCGAGGGCTCTAAGGGGGTCCCTCCTGCTCTCCAGCCCCTGTGCCTGCTGCACCCTTGGTGTTCTTGGCTTGCAGCTGGGTCACTCTGATCACATGGCCGCCTTCTCCCTGGGTGCTTTCACACGGTCCGCCTCCGGTGTATGTGTGTCTCTGTATCTACAGATCCCCTTTTCATAAGGACTAAGACCCATCCTAATGACCTCATTTTGACTAGATCACTTCTGCAAAGACCCTATTTTCTTTTTCTTTTCTTTTTTGTCCTTATAGAGAAGGTGTTGCTCTGTCACCCAGGCTGGTGTGGACTGGTGCCATCATAGCTTGCTGCAGCCTCTATTTTCAGATAAGGTTACATTCTGAGTACTGGGGTTTAGGACTTCAGCGTATCTTTTTGGGGGGAGGTGGGTGGACAAGATTCAACCTATAACATTACCCAGTGAGAAAGGGATTACTTCAAGGTGTGTATACGTCATATGGGGGGGGGGATTGGGGAAGTTTTCCCAGGGGGATGAGGATAGAAGAAAAAGCATCCCAAATAGGCAGCCCAGCACAGACAAGAAGACACAAAGTGAAGACCTTGGGGAAGAAGGAACCGGCACTCTTGGGATTCTGCTGTGTGGCAGGCCCCATGTTGGATAGCACACAAGTACCATGATTGAGTCCTCCTCACATTGCCCTCACTACCCCGTCATACAGATTCAAACTGATATGTGGAGACAGGAAGCGACTGGCCAAAGGTCATTCCATAGTGGAAACAAGAAGCCACAGTCTGCGCCCTGTGTCTGGTGACTTGTGTAAAACAATGACATAAAGCTGAGGTGACTCACAGTTAGGAGGATGCTGGGGGACGGTCCCTGATATCATCTCCAGTAGATGGAAGCTTACTCCCCCACAGAGATATTCCTCACTGGGCATCATGAGAAAGGCTTTGGGCTGACTTCTGATTGTCCAGGGAAAACTGCTGACCTCCTGGATGTATAAGGATCCAAGCAATGACCATGGTGACCAGGCCAAGTGATCATGCTCACTGTGGAACTTGGCTTATTCTGTGCCCTTAGGGAGGGCAAGCTCCACTCCTGAAGACAATACTAGCTGTCAACTTCCCATGTTGTCCATGGCCTTAAGGAAAACAGGAAGCCATCAGAAGGTCCTGACTATCCTGCTTCTGTGCCTTTGCCCAAGTGTTCATCCCTATCTGCTGCCTCCAAAGCCCTAACAATCGGAAAAACGAATCGTGCGATCTAAATCCCCCCACCCCCGCAAGATGTAGTGGTAAAATCTTTGCCTGTGGTTGAACTTGGGTCCTCCTGTTTACTGTATGATCTTGGCCCTGTCAGGTTCAACCCTCAGTTTTCTCATGTAGACATTGCATAGTAACACCTGACTCTTGTGGGTCATGGTGGGTATTGAATAAGAGCGGAGATGCATTTTGTTAACGTTAAAGTGCTGTGTATATGCAAGTTCTTAAGTGTAATTAATATGGTTAGGATTCTTCATAGAGCTAAATTGGATACTCTTTCCCTGTAATTCTTTCTTTCCCAAATAGGATCTGCTAAAAGAGGGGTTGACGAACTGTGGCTATCGGCCAAGTCTGTCCTAGCCCATGAGCTAAGAATGATTTTTACATTTTTGAATGGTTGAAAGAAAAATGAAAGGACTATTTCATCACTTATAAAAGTTATATGAAATTCAAATTTTCATGTCTATAAATAAAGCTTTATCAGAATTCAAGCATGCTCACTTACTTATGTCTATGGCTGTATGCACAATAAGAGTAACAGAGTTGAGTAGCTGCAACATAGGTGGCATAGCCCGTATAGCCCTGAATATTTACCATGTGGCTCCTTATATAAAGTTTCCTGACCCCTGCCCTAGAACAACAGAAACAGCCAGATAAAAACTCTAAGCTAAACCTCAGTCTTTGAGGATTCAGCTTGGCTGTGCCTTCACTCCTCAGATCTTTGGGTCTTTGAGGGGTTCAGACCCACCAGACTCCTAAGAGTCTGGGAATATCATCTGAATTGCTCATGGCTTAGGCAGGGTTGACAGTACCCCTCCCCCTAGGGGAGCCTTTGTGCTGGCTGGGCAGCCCATAGTCTCCCCTTCCAGATCTGAGGGACAGAGGAAGTCTGTCCTCTTTGGAGAGCCGCAGCTGTCTGAGTCCAGAGCCACACAAATCCCACCCTTGCTACCTCCATTTAGCCATGGAAGTTGCCTGTGCATCAGCTGGCTGAGTGCTTTTCCTAGTGACAGGTCTCCCACTTTAAATATAATCACCTTTTTATATTCATGGCGCTCTCTGAATGCCTCTCCCCACCCAAAGCTTTCCCTGATGATTGAAAAGAGCTAAACCAACACATGGCATTATCTCTTCTGAATGGCCTTAGTCTATCACCTGGACAGGCCCAGAAGCTTCAGCCTTGAGCTTCTCTTTGTTATAGCCACAGGTGCTCAGGAAGGCGGTAGGGGTGGGCACGGGGTTGGAGTAGGGGGGTGGATAGGTGTAAACACCTCGCTGGGACAAGAGGAGGAAGACTGTGGAATGCTTTTGGGGGGAGATCTTTAGAAACTAGATTAACTTCACTCCTCAGAATGGGCTGGGACAGAATATTTGCAGGACTCAGGGATGGCTGGTGACATAGTGATATTTCAAGGTTCTAAAAAACGTTCTATGACCTATCTGAAGTTTGCAATTTAAAATGAGGGCTCTAAAGAATTTGCCCAAAAGTTCTAAGGGGAAATCAAGGGAAGAGTTAAGTTTCTTCCTTGTTTTTTAGTTTTTCAATAGGGCAGTGCCTGTAGCTCAGTGGGTAGTGTGCCTGCCACATACACCCAGGCTGGTGGGTCCAAACCCAGCCTGGGGCCAGATAAACAAGAATGACAACTGCAACAACAACAAAAAAATAGCTGGGCATTGTGGTGGGCACCTGTAATCCCAGCTGCTTGGGAGGTTGAGGCAAGAGAATTCCTTAAGTCCACGAGTTTGAGGTTCCTGTGAGCTGTGATGCCACAACACTCTACCAAGGATGACATAGTGAGACTCTGTCCCAAAAAGAAAATCCTATGGCTCTAGCCAGTTTAGTGACCACATTGTCTACTTAATCCTATTTGACAAGGGTCTAGGAGGGTTTCATATTTCCCAAATACCAATTTTTTAGTTGCATTCAAATGTTTAGACATACTATAAAATTTGATATTGGGGAGTCTGGAACTAAAGTTCAGGGGACACAGTGTGGTGTAGGGCAGGGACCAACCAACTTTATCTGGAAAGAGCCACATAGTAAATTACAGGCTGGTATGCCATGTGTCTTTGCTGTACCCATTTAACTGCTGTTACAGCGCAAAGGTAGCTGTAGATAGTATGTAAATGAGTGATTGTGGCTGTGATCCAAGAAAGCTTTATTTACAGAAACATGTGGTGGTCCGCATTTGGCCCAGGAGCCGTGTTTCACAGACCCCAGGTGTAGGGCTCTAGCCTGCTCATCACTCCCTGCTTTTCCCCACCAGATGTGAAAGCACAGAGAATATGTCAATTTATGGCAGGAGAAGCCCCAGTGGGCCTGAGTAGAAGTTGTGGGTAAGCAGAATCCAGGAGAAGAGGGACAGGGTCTTCAGAGTCACAGTGAGACTGGGGTTGGCTGTAGGAAAGTCGGGGACAGACAGGGGTCCTCTAACAGCAGAGCATCTGAATATCGATGCTGAGGTTGGGGGGGATGATGGGAGCAGCATTTCTGGTTTGTTGCACTGCCTCGGACCCTACACAACCTCCCTCTCCCAGGTTCTCTGAGGTTCCCTATGGTTCCTGTTCTTTTTGACCATGTCTGGAATCTCCCGGGCTTTATGCCTCCTTTATTCCATCCATATTCTTATAAACTCTGAATTTCTGTTTGTATAAAACTTGTCAAAGGAATCTTTAATAACTTTGCCTTGGTGACATTTTCCTTTGACATTCAGAATGAGTTAACTCTCCTTTACAAGTCCCTGGTGCTGGTATACCCCTCTACCAGGTATAAATTGCATCATATTGCAAGTTATATTTATGATTTCCTCATTGCTAGATTATGAACTTTTCATGCACATGTTTTACTCAGCTTTACAGTTTCAGGGGCTAGTTGGGGGAAAATGCCAAGAGGGAAAGAAGAAAAAAAGGAGAGGGAGAAAGAAAAAGGGGGTGGGGGAGAGAAAGTAGAAGAAAAAAAAGACAGAAAAGAAAGAAATGGTGCAAAGTAGAGCTAATTGAGAATTGCCCACTAGTGCTAACTTCTATGGCTTTCTAATAGCTTTGTTTATAGTGTCTTTTCTCCCAGTGAATTTCACTGTGTTTTAGGGAGAAGGATAGAGTTATAGTAATCGTGATTACTACACTAGTCACCAATGGCAGAATTTCCACAGCCAGTCCAGGCTAGAAGGGGTTTTTTTTTTTTTTTTGGTTCCTGTAACCAAATCAAGGGGAGGGCAGAATGCAGCTGGCCTCAGAGACAGCTGGGACAGGGAGAAGACAAAGGGCTGGACTGCGGCCCCTCATCTCGGTTTCTGCCCGCGTGCTGGTCTTGTTCACTCAGATTTGCCTCTCTTCTGGATCCAGGGGTGCCAGTAACTCCAGTTTTCACAATCTGCCATCTTTCCCCAAAGAGAAACCGCCCTTTTCTCCCGCAGACTGCTCTGGGAAGTCTTAGGGAAGCATTGTCTTGCCTTGGATCATGTCTTCAACCAGTGATCAGGGAGGAGGATTTTCATAACTGGAAGCTTCTTGTACAAAGCAACAGGCATGGAGTGGGGAAAAGACATTCCGAAGAAGGGGATGCGTTTTTTGGAAGGAGGGAGGAGGTGTGCCAGGCAGACACCAGTAAGAGACTCCCCCTTCCGTGTCTTCCCTTTTTGAATAACCCTTCTTGAGTGGTTGGTTTTTTTTTTTTTTTTTTTTTTTTA
>CAUYRH010055383.1:0-53474 GCA_963574655.1 Perodicticus potto | reverse complement strand
ATAACGTCCACAAATCTCTTAACACTGTAATTGGGTAAATGAGGTGAAGGCTATGTTAATTAGTAGGATGTAAGCACTCCAATTTGTACAAATAATCAGCACACTGAATCCCATAATGGCATAAATGTATTCATGATCTATGTACAAATGACTTAATAAAAAAAGTCCATAAATATGTAAACAAATAATAAAAGGTAAGTGGGCAAAATGTAAACAATTGCTGGATCTGGGTAGGATAGGAGTCCTTTGAATTATTCTTACAGCTTTTCTGTAAGTTTGAAATTCTATCCAAAATTAAAACTTAACCCCCAAAAGATGTCCTAGACACACTCTACCTTGGGTCAATACCTATCTTGTTATTTCCATACTTCTAGTGTATCAGTTTCCTCAGGTCTGGCTATCTTTTGGTTCCATATTTTGGATCGAGCTTTTTCTTTAGCATCCTGAATCATCAAACAAGTGTGGAATTGCCTATTTTAGCTCTGACCTTGGCCCCTCTTCTGGACTCATCTCTCATCATCTTCCCTTCATCTGCAGGCACCAAAGTCACATATTAGGAAAACATCAAATCATAACATCTTACCCTGACCCCTAGGGCACACACCCTGTCCTCAGTGGGCCACCTCCCTTCCATTTCCTTTGCTTTCTCACTTATCCAGTGCTCTGGATGTGGAAGGTGCTTCATCCAGGTTTGTTGGAATGATTTAAAATTACCTGCTTCATATATGTGGAGAAATCTGTGATCACCTTCTAAAATCCCACTCTCAAGAGTCTGAAGGAACCCAAAACACTATCCACAAATCTTGTATGGACTCAAAAGTTCAAGGGGGAACTGAGATTTTAAATGTTTGGGGAGGGATCATCAATACTTGTACCTTAACTACGGGCTGCTTCCTTAAGTAAACCATCCAAGGACTCTTTGAACAGAATTAGTGGGATTAGGGAAATAACTACTTTTAAAATAGAAATTACCAGGTGATTTTTCTAGTTCTGGAAAATGGGGATTTTGAATGATTATTATATAGTTACTTGAGAATGATCATAATAGCTACTATTTTACAAAGAAGCTATATGCCAGGAAATGGGCAAGAGGCTTTACACACATTGTCTTTAAATTCTCATTCCAATCTAGGAAAGAGACTCTAATATACCCATTTTACTAATAAAGAAACTAAGGCTCAGGGACTTTAGGTGACTTGTCCAAGTTAATATAGCTCTTAAGTGGTAAAGCTGAGATTTGAGTACTTCATGTCTCTTTGACTCCAGAGCCCATACTTTTGCTATTGAATCACATGATCAGACTGAGCCAGTAACAACCATGAAGTTACCCTTCACAGGTATGTTAAGGGGTCTTCCTGGACAGCTGGTGTTAGTTACTTTGGAGAAGAGATTCATTTTCGTGGGAAGGTATATAAATGAGAGTTTCTCATACCATTTCAAACACATCACTTGCACTTGATTTGATGGACTTAATGTCTCCAAAATCTCCTGGGGGGAACTTTTTCAGCCATACCCAATCACCCTAGAAAGAAAAAAGGTAGAGAATAGTGATGAGACTTAGTTGCAAGAGCTTCAGAACAATGTCCCTTCCACATAAAAGGTTCATAACGACACCACCAACCCACCCCCTCCCACTTTTAACCTCATGGACACTGCTTTCTCGGCTAAAATGATGCCATACACAGAAGTTCAAGTTAAAAGTTTCAATTACTCAAGACAGGGAAATAATTGCAGATGTGCAACCTTCAGAAAAGGAATGATATCACTCTCTGCAAAGCCTTCCTTAACTGACCGCAGAAAGTCCCAGGTCATTTCACTTATTCATAGCTAAGTGATGTAGCACCAGGTTCCCCGAGATTAATGGTGATGGTTGGTGGTTGTAATTCCCACTGCCTTGAGGCATCTGTGGAGGGAAATGTAAGGTGAGAGATTGGGAGATATAGTGCAGCAAATATTTCCTGAATTTACCTGGATCCATTTTTCTCTTGCGGGACAGGCCATTTGTGTGTATGGTGGGGGGGTGCTCTTATGCTTTAATGATAAACCAATTGGATTAAATGTAAACTAAACATTTTTATTTAAATGCACGAATGTACTACCATAGTAATATGAACAATCTCAGCTCTTTCAAAAGTCTATTTCCTACTTACTAAATAAAAAACTGCTATTTCTAAGGCTGCTGTCAAATCACAAACAATTATTTTATTGCCTTCACTTCAACACCAGTGCCTGATAGATAATTTTCTTCTATGTGCACAGCCTCAAGGATTCATCAGTCATCAAGCCCTATTTAGTTTCCATCCAACCCCCAATTTTTTGTAAATGCAAATATAGACACCTTTTTCTCCATAATAGTAATAATGCCTTACATTTGTGCACTCCAGTCTCTACTCTTCAAAGTGCTTTCACATCTATTACCTATAGCCTGAAGATTCCATTTCAGGCTGCACCAACTTGTCATCAAGTAGAGATAATAAAGCAGAGAGCTCTATGCAGTCAAATTCCAAGAATAAGGAATATATCTAGCTGTGACACTGCATTTGGAAAGCTGCCGGAAGCAAAGGCTAATGGGGGCTGCAGGCTTCTGAGTTACTTGCGTGCACACTGTGTCACCATCTACAAAGCCCTTTAATTAGGAAATGGCTCTCAGAGACCTTCCGCTGCCGAACAGAACTGCGCTGGCCAGGCTCAGTGCTCACAGAGTTCTGAAGGGTAGTTCAGGATCAGTGCTTGCCTGAGTGTGGTCAAAGCTTTCGACCCAGCAATTCTCTCAGCGTGGCCTTGAACGAACTGCGCCTGCGTCACCTGGGAACTGGTTAGAAAGGCCAATTCTCAAGCCCCACCCAACACTTACAAAATCCGAAATTATGGGGGTGGGGCCCAGCAATCCGTGTTTCCATAAGCCCTCCGTGTGATTCTGATGCATGTTAAAGTTTGTGACCCCTCCCCCCAGCCTTCGCCTTTTCCCTTTCCCTATCTCTGTGGCACTCCTCTCATTCATACCCTCTTCATTTACCTCTCACTCAAGTTTTTGGGATCAAAATCTGCTCTCAGCCAGGGATCTAAAACTCATTGGTAGAAGTCAGGCTGGACAGACATTAGTGTGAAGTTCCACCCTTCAGAGGACTTTGCCCTTTAGAGGGATCCGAAGCTGAATCTTAAACTGCAAGCATAGAAGTCTAACTGGGAATTGATAAAATCAGCCAATGTTGGGAAATACCGGTGGGTGAAAAAACCTTCCCAGCACCTTTGCAACTATGTAACTTGGCCCATGGTCACTACTAGCTGCTATGTCACCTTAGCGCTAATTAGAAAGGGGTGTTTTCTCTCCAATTAAAAAAATTAATGTGAGTAGATTATGGTATGGCCTGTGGCAGCCCTGTAATGCCGGGCACACTCTCATTTACTGACACATCCCCCAGAGACCAGGGAGCACATTCCACTAGCAGTAGGGATACTCCACACATCAGCAAGCTCTGCCTGCCAGAGGAGGGCTCTTTGTCAGGTTTGGAGTTAGGCTGTCAGGATGGGAGTGAGAAGCTGCACTTGAACCTCTAACTATATTAAGCAGAAGAGTGAAGCAACCTCAAGAAACTTTGGGGGCATAGTTGAAATAGTGTATATGCAGCTATACACTAGATATATCCACTGGTAAACATATATTTACCAGTCACGGTGTATGTGCATAGTCAGGGGTGCCAGTATATATGCGGATGTGAGAAGGTTCTTCCACCACTCCTTTCCAGCACTGGATTGGGAAGACAGAATCTCTATACCCATTCTTGCACAGTATGAATAGTACCTTCTTAAATGTGGTGCTCTGGTGCAGTGCACAACCTGAACATCAGTACTACTAGTCCTGACTCTGCCCACACCTGATACTTGATACCTTCTTCCTAGAGTTGGCCCTATTGCAAACACAGGTTAGTGTTCTCTCTGGTTTATTAACTGCCTTGACCAGCTACGCAAAGCTTTTTCCTGCCAGATCACTGAGTGTGAAAGCTGGAAAGTGTCTTAGCCCAACCTCTTCCTATTTTGATAAAGAAATTGAAGCCTGAAGAGATTAAATGACTTGCCCAAGGCAGAAAACTAGGTCATAACAGAGCCAGAAACTGAACCAAGGTTCTACATCTCCCACTTGGTTGCTCTTTCCTCTCGTTGGGCTTTCTTTGGTCATGCAATTTATGTTTGTTTTAAGATTTAAATGATTCTCACAAACTTTGTAAGCAAATTTGTATTGAGTCTGTGTGCATTCTCCTTCATGAATAATGAGGAAAAGGGAGGAAATGGGCAAGTTTTATCTTCACCACACATGCACTATTTGTTTTGGTTTTTTCTTTTAAAGGAGAATGATAAAATACTTCACTCATCACTCACTTTTTAATTAAGAGCAAGAAACACCAAACTCTCTTCTCTAAAGTTTTTAGAAGTAATTTAAAGTCCATCAGTTTTAAACTAAGGCCATGGCGTATTAAATAAGAGGCAAGAAAACTAGATCCTAGACCCGGCTCTGCTTCACACTCAAGGGTGACTTGAGAACAGCCTCTCAGTTTGCCTGAGCCTCAGTTTCCTCACTGATAGAGCTGCACTCACTAGATGGTTTCTTCAGTCCTTTTCAGCTCTGATGACCTATGATTCTATAATGAGAAAGAGAAGCCGGATGGGGGAAGGGAGAGGAGGGGAGAGAGAGAGCTCTAAGGGATAGAATAGTAGGAAACAGAAAAAAAGGCTCTGGGAAAAGGAAATGAATGGGGACTCAGAGAAAGGTAAGATACAGTGGAAAACACAAGGAAAGGCTGAGAGGCAGAGAGGCAGAAATAGTCAGAAAATGAAAAGGGTAGATGAATTCAGCAGGTTCTCCCTGAGTGTGTCAGTGTTATACTGCTGCCCACCTCATCCCCTCTCCCTGAGACTGGCTGTTAGAGCAGATCCTGACATGACCCCACTATGTCTACCATTCACGGCTCTTTCTGCCCAGCAGTTGGCTAATCTGGCTTTCCTTTCACATTTCAAAGGGTATCTGTGAAATAAGGGCTGATAGTCCCCTGCAGCTCCTAAGGTTATGCACACGTGTGTACTGTCAAAGTGTGAATACGTGTCAGTGGAGTATGATGTTATGGCACGGCCTAGAGAAGCCTGTCTTTTGCTGATAGATATCTGCTACTCCAGGCACATTATCTGGAAATTCCAAGTCTTCCAATAATAATTATTAGTAATTTTTGAATCATTTTAATCAGAAACTAAATAATGAGTCTTCTTTGTAACACTCCTAGTGCTAATGAAGGACCATTTCTGAAGGCACGCTGGACTTCTTTGTTCGATCTGTTAATTCAATTGACTTATGCTCCCTCCCAGAGTTCTCTTTAGCTCTAGCTAGGCAGTTTTCTAGGCTCAGCTGTCTTCCTTCACACCCTGCCATCAGCCTAATCTTGATTTCACCATGTGGTATTATTCTCACGAACACCCTCCTTTTGTAAAGATAAAGGCCCCCTTGGGCCTACACAGTTCAGAAATAGGCAAGATTTGACCAACAAACAGTCATTCTGGGAACTAAGCTCTCTGCCTCCTTCTAAAATGAGAAAATATCTGACAGATTCTTAAAGGCCAGTTACATACAGATGTTTGTTTTTTCTCTTCTCAGTTCTACACTATAACCTTCCAACCCCAATAAATAAAACATACCATAATTTAATGCATAAATTCTTCCACTGAATCAGAGAATTGTAGCTTATCTGAGCCAGAAAAAGCCTTAGAGGTGTCTTAGACCAACAATCCTCAACCCTGGCTGTGCATATCAGGGTACTTTTAACAAGTTTTTTTAAAAGGGGTGGGGCCTGGCTCAGCGCCTGTGGCTCAACGGGCTAAGGTGCCAACCACATACACCTGAGCTGGCGGGTTCGAATCCAGCCCGGGCCCGCCAAACAATGATGGCTGCAACCAAAAACTGGCCAGGCGTTGTGGCGGGCCCCTATAGTCCCAGCTACTTGGGAGGCGGAGGGAGGAGACTCGCTTGAGCCCAGGAATTGGAGGTTGCTGTGAGCTGTGATGCCACAGCACTCTATCCATGGTGACAGCTTGAGGCTCTGTCTCAAAAAAAAAGGGGGGGGGCCTGAGAATAGGTATTTTTTAAATTCCCCAAGGAGATTCTAATGATCAACCATGATTGAGAACTTAGCCCAACCCCTCATTGTGCAGATTAAAATCCAAGGTTATTGAGATTTACTTCAGAGTCTTAGAGGTGTTGATACATTTGTGAAGCCATCAGTTTATTCCATTTGACATTCAAAAGCTATCTGATAACCTTATCTTAGGTCTTTGAGAGAGTAGAGCTGCCAATTCCATAATACCTCAAGTTCATATTTGAAGCAACGTACCTCTTTGATTAAATTAAGTCTAAGGCAATATCCAGGAGTTCCCTGTCACTAATTTAAGTCAAAGACCTCAGGTACATTGAAATCATGCCAGTCTTGGTGTTGAAGGCCTGCCTATGCCCATTTGTCCTGCTATAACAATATCTATCATTGAGAAATTTGTGAAAATCAGAAATTTATTTTTTCACAGTTCTGGAGGCTGAGAAATCTAAGATTAAGGCACCACCAGGTTTGGTTATCTGGTAAAGGCTTTTCTCTGTTTCCAAGATGGCACCTTGTGGTTGCACCTTCTGAAGGAATGTCCCCACCTCTTAATTACATCATATTAGTCATTAAGTTTCAACACGTGAATTTTGGAGGGGACACATTCAAACCATAGCATTTCACTTCTGTCCTCCAAAATTTGTCTTCTTACATGCCAAATCCATTTATTCCATCCCAATAGCCCATCCCAAAAGTCTTAACTCTTTCCAGCATCAACTCTAAAGTCTAAAGTCCAAAGTGTCATCTAAGTCAGATACGAAGAGACTGAAGATACGATTCATCTTGAGGCAAATTGCTCTCTAGCTGTGAACCTGTGAAATCAAGCAAGTTATGTACCTCCAAAACACAACGGTGAGATGGGCACAGGACAGACATGTCTATCCCAAAAGTAAAAAATAGGCAAGAAGAAATGGGTAATAGGTCCCAAGTAAGTCCAAAACCCAACAAGGTGAATAATATTCAATCTTAAGATGTGAGGAAAATCTTCCTTTATTCCATGTCCCAACTCTTGGATACACTTGGGTGGAGGCTGAGCTCCCAAGGCTAAAGTGGACCCCACCTGCATGGCTTAGATGGGTGCAACCCATGCACAGGTCTTACAGGTTGGAGTCAGGTACCTACAAGCTCTCCCAGGCTAGCATTGCATTCTGATAATTCTACAGGTCTGGGATCTCAGGAGAAGCCCTGTCCCACAGCTCCACTAAGCATTGTCCTAACAGAGGTTCTCTGTAATGGCCTTGACTCCACAGTCCTGCTGGGCATTGCCCTAGTGGGAACTCTCTGCAGTCTGCCTAACCCCATAGTTCCAATGGGCATTGTTCTAGTGGGGACTTTCTGCAGTGGTCCTGTCCCTGTGGCAAGTTACTGCCTACATCCCAGGGCTGTCCGAGACATCCTTTGAAACTTAGATAGAGACAGCCATACCTCCGTATCTCACATCTGTAAAGTTAGCACCGTATGAATAACTGCCAAGATTTATAGATTGTGCCTTCCTGAGAAGTGGCCCAAGCAATATCTGGGCCCAACTGAGTCACAGCTGAGGAGATCGAGAAGTGCTCTTCATTCCAGAATGTGGTATGAAGAGACTTGAGTCAGCCCTGGGCAGCAATGCCTGAAATCCCTCGGGTGCCCTGGGCCCTTCCTTTGAAACTGTTGAGCCCTCAAAGTGTTAGCAGGCTGGGCCTGTGATAAGCATAGCAGCTTTGAAGATCTCCAAAATGCCCTTGGAGTTATTTTCCCATTGTCTTGATGAATAGCATCTTGCCTCCCTCTATCCATGCTAACCTTCTTATAAAACTTTTTTGGCCACATGCTTGGTTTTCTCTCTTAAACACGCTTTTTAATTCTATACATGAGCAGGCTGAGAATTTTCCAGATATTTACACTCCCTTGTGGCATAAATTGTCTTTAAATAATTTCTTTCTTCTCACCTTTCAGTGTACGTAGTTAAGAGAAGCCATGTAGCACCCTGAATGCTTTGCTACTTAGAAATTAGTTCTACCAAATATCCTGTTCATCATGCTCAAGGTTTACCTTACAAAAAGTCCCTGGGCACAGATATAAGCCAGACAAACTCTTCACCAATTTATAACAAGAACAGCCTCATTTCCAGTTTCTGATACCTTATTCATTTCCACCTAAAGATGTCATCAGACTGGCCTTTACTACACGTATTTCTACCAACATTCTGTCCATGACCACTTATGTAATCTCTAAGAAGAATCAGACTTTCTGTACAGCTCTTTTCTTCTTCTTAACCCTCACCAGAATTGCCCTCAATACTTCATTCACAGTAATCTAAACTTTTTCTAGCATTCACTTCAAAACTGTTCCAGCCTCTACTCATTACCCCAGTTCCAAAGTTGCTTCCACATTTTTATGTATATGTTATTGTAATATCCCACTTCTCTGGTACCAATGTCTTAGTTCATTTATGCTTCTATAACAGAATACCCCAAGACTAGGTAATTGATAAGAACAGAAGTTTATTTTCTCATAGTTCTGGAGGCTGGAAAGTTCAAGATCAAGTTACCAGCAGGGTTGGTTGTCTGGGGAGGGCTACTATCTGCTTCCAAGATGATACTTTATGGCTACATCCTCCAATGGGGAGGAATGCTGTGTTCTCACATGGCAGAGGCAGAATCCCATGCTAATAAAATGCTGCATGAAACTGAAGCACTCTCATGCCCTAATCACCGCCTCAAGACCTAGCCCCACCCCTTAATGCCATCTCATTGGCCATAAAGTTTCAACTTCAGAATCTTGATGGGAACTCATTCAAACCTATGCAAGCCTCCTGTTGATGATTTATGTAACGGAGGAGAGTATTCACTTGGAAAATCTAGTGTGGTTGACAAACTAAAATCTCATTCTGTCCTGGTTTGGACTTTCTTTGTAGTTACTGTTGAATTTGAGAGTATTTGCTGCTCAACTTCAGATACTGCTCTTTGGAGTATCTTCAAACAAAACAAAGAAACCACACTGGGCAGGCCTTACTTAGGAGGGACAGAAAGTCAGTCTAGTTTCTCTTTTACCCCCTGCTTAACTCTTTCCTGCTGAGCAGAAACAACTCGTCTCTCCAACTGATGGGAGATTTGTTCTGGTTGCCAAATTCTGGTATCATAGAACAAGGGGTATGGGTTGGCCTCTTAAAGCTTGAAAGACAGAAAATTCAATGAACTAAAAAGAATTGATATTTATATTTTATATAAATATAAGAATTTACATTTTATGCAGCAGAAAGTAACCTGTTATTCTAAGAGATATAATAGGCAGAGAAAGAAATAATGAATTTTTTAAAATATGAATAATATCAGAGGATAACAGGTACAAGAAGAGCAACTAGAATCTGAAGAGAAGGGAACCTCAAACCCTACACTGAACAGGCATGTCTCTAGACAGACAATAGGCTCAGGAAGTCATCTCTTCTCTTACCATTACCTATATGTATATCCTCTAGAATGATTATCTATATGTACATCTTCTAGAATGAGTGATGTGTTTAAGTTTTGGTCTCAAGGACCTTTATACATGCATAGCACATACATGGAGTTCAAAGATCCATGAAGTCATAAGTAAGCAGATTAATTGCTGAGGAAAAGAATTGTCAAAAATATCAACCGAACAAGTCCATAATCAGATACTGACAAAAAACTAGAACGATTTGCCAAAAGACTCAATATTTTTACCCAAAGATTTTTACTAAATCACTTCCTCCTTTCCTCATTTTAAAATCCAAAAAGACAGCAGATTAGATAGCTATTAAATGTCTTACCTCATAAATCGCTATGTTGGAGTTTTCATACGTAGCTGGAGTTAGACTCCCTGAAGAAAAGGAGAGCCTTGGGGACCTCCCACTTTGGACCTCCGAGGTGATCTGGAAGCTTACACTGGCACGACTTCCTCTCTGAGAAAGGATTAGGAAAGAAGGTTATGAACAAAATACTCATTATTTAGTAGAGAATATTGATCTATGGTATAGATACCGTGCTTGTCAAATTTTTTCTTTTTTTATCACTAAGAAAGTAGCTCTATGAGTTGAACCCTGTCGTTATGAGATTGATTGATTTTTCTCCATCCTGCCAAACTTTTTTTTTTTTTTTTAGTACAGGGTTGGTACTTTCCTTAAACTCCATACCCCACCAAAACAGGTAAAAATTTGCAAGTACTTCCATCTCCTGGAGAGAATTAGAATCATAGAAGTGGAGGGAAGAAAGAATACCAGTCATAATTTATTCTAGGACCCTCATTTTATACACAAGACACTAAGAACAAATACAGGTGAAATAAGTTTCCCAATATCCTATAGTTAGTTGATTAGTTATAAGGAGTGTTGCTTATAAAAATCTAACATTTTGAAAAAATCAATAGCAAAACTGGGACAGAATCCTGCTTTCCTAGCTCTCAGGACTAGATCATTTTGTTATGCTATCCTGATTGGTATCCTTCTTTTTGAGGGTAAGATTTATGGCCAAGGGTATCTCAGAAAGCAATAATACGGTAGAGAGTGAGCAGTCATCTGTCTATGATTTATGAGTCTGATGCTTAAGTAGGCCAAATTCTATATTCCTTGATTTGTTAACTTATACACGTAAGTCTGATAAGAGGGGCTGGGAATGGCACGAGAGAATGACAGGAAGAAGAATTATCTACAATCTGTGTTAACCTTTGAAATTGAACTTCTGTATCTTCAACTGAACCAGTAGACTTATTTCACATGAAGATGCAATAAATCAACAGGTTCCACATCTTCTTCATATCTCCAAATGTGCCTTTCTCAGAATTACAGCAATTCAGAGCTGGAAGTTACATTTGGTATCGTGTAGGCCAGCATTCTCCACCACTTCTAGCACTTTCATTTTATAATGAGGAAACAGAGACTGACAGGGGTATACAAGAGCTGAAACAAGAATCTTGATGTTATATTTTCTGTTCTTGTGCCCTTTCTACCACATCATGCTTTATTTCACTCTTGCTTGTCAATAAATTTAGTCTTAAGTACTTTCCAACGCTCCACCCTTAATGGTCTTTGATCAACTAAAGATCACTAGTTGACTTAGCCCTGAGTTAAGTTCCTTCTACTAAGACTGTTGCGGTCAAAGTTTCCAAGACAATAGTACATGATACCCAGCCTCCACCATACTGAAATCCCAACAACTCAAAATTCAGACAAGATGTAAAAGTTGACTCTTCACATAACCCTTGAATCAACCTGAACTCTCTCCAACAGAGCAAGGCCAGGGAAGAATCTACTTCCCTTTCATTCTTTATTTTCATATCTCAGCAGGAGCACCTAGATCTGTATATTGAGATATAGACCTCTCCATGAAGGGCAAAGGAGAAAGCAAGAGAATCTGCCAAAATCCACATACATCTGGACTTCAGCTTCACTTTCTTCTAAAAACTTCCTTTCCTAACCTGACTTCTCCTGACCTGCCAATTTTTCTAGACCGAATTAATTTTATATTCACCAAGAGTTTACACTTTCAGACATTCCATTTGGATGGAATTCTTGGCTTGGCTTCTTGACTGATTAGACTCAGCCAGCTGCAAGTTTGTGACTACACAGCAATTAAGGAAAATGTATGCTTCCCCTATCTTTTTCCATCAGAATCCCTGATACAAGCCAAATGCCAAAAGGGATCTGGAGGCCAACAGCTATGTTCTTCTAGGGTAATACCATGTTTTTCCATCTGAACCAAAATAGTAAAAAAAGAAAAACATTCCCTATAAGGCCTATAAATCTCTGTTGTTATTCATTTTTCTTACTCTTATGGCAAAAAAGGGTGGCGATTGATTGTTCTTTTTTAATCTCATTATGTCAAAATTTATGGACAAGTGAAAAAAGATCTGTCACCGCGAGCAAGATTTTAAAACTGTAGGCGCTTTGTTCATCTGAAGGTAGCACTACTCAGCTATTTAAGGTGATTCTGTGAGAACTGGTATGCTTCCATCACCCCAATACAGTTTACATCTCAGTATAAATGGGAAGAAGCATAGGTAAAAGTTTTACAGATTACACTGGGCTATTACAAAGTCTATACAAAGAAAAGGCTAATTCATTTCTAAATTGAGCTATGTTTCTTGTTTTGATTCATTAGAGCCAAAACTTTAGGCGATTGACTTCAAATATCATTTTGACATGGATGCGTGTAGCACCAAAGAGTAGAGATTTTAAAAAATTGGTTTATTGCTTTTGACCAAAACTTTATTATATTTTTCTACTTTTGGACAATAACTTCTAGTCATCTACTTTTACTACCATTACCCATTTCTGGATAAAATATCTTGTCACAGAATTTAACACCTTTTTCTTAGTTTTGGGTTATGTACTGGGATTGCTTCAGAGCTTCTATTTCAGCATCTATGCTTTCTAATTAATGCAGGAAATTTTGTACAAGGCATATTGATTATGGCGAATCCAGACAAATTCCACCACCGTGAGTCCTGGGTTCCTCGGGTGCCTTCAAAAATGGAGACTAATATCAGTAAGATTTTATGGCATGAGGATGAAGTGTAGCTTCCAGCCACAGTGATAGTTTTGGCTTTCAGCAATACATTTCCAGGAACATGATATCAACCTCACAAAAGGATCTGATGATTTAAACAAGTAAGAATTAGAGTTGCAATTGAGAATTAAATCCAACAGCTGAACAATTCACTGGACTCCAACAGCACAAGGTATTACCATATAAATCCATTCTCATCCAGCCAACTAATCAAACATACCTTTCAGTGTCACATTTAGGCAAATGATAAGTTGAGTCACTGAGATAGCAATTAGTTCTCAAGTTTGGTGCAGTTGTGTGGCAAGAGCAAATGGCACATGGACATACTATGATGTGTTTGTATATTCTTCCTACATCCTGCTACCACCGTACTAGAATATGTAAAGACTAGTGTCTTTATTGTGACTACATAGACTGGCACAAGGAGACATACTAGCTATCTCTAACCAAACTCTTCCTCACAGACTCTTTTCCCCAAGCTTCTGTTGAAGCTGTTTCCTCTGCTTAGGATGCCTATAAGGGCCAAACAGGTGTGAAGTTCACTGAGTATAAGACAACATTGAGTGATGGCAACTGTATGGAACTGCAGAGAGTTTGTCTCTTCTCAAAGGGGCGAATCCTACTGAGTTACGGACAATGGCCACAGTGAGACCCAATGTTGACAGATCCTCTGGCTTCTAAAGAAATCTCAGAAATCCAGATTTTTATGTGTAACTTCCAAACTTCAAAATTCTACCTGCTGTTTTTTTTTTTGTAATTATAAAAGTCAAAGAAAAAGTGGTTATCAGTTTGGGATCTGTGACCTAGAAACATCTTATCTGTAAGACCCAGCTTCGATGCTGAGTCTCCCAAAACCCTTCCTCCACTGATCTGCTTCCTCTGAAGTCTTACTGTATTTCTAGTGTCTTTATGCAATACGGCACCGATCTACTCTCTTGTGTGGTATGATTGGTCTCTTTAGCTTGATTATAATCCCCTTGAAAGCAGGGACTGCATGTCGCCTCTCACAAAGCCTAGCCCAGGGGTTGGCCACGGTAGCAGGCCCTCAATGAAAATCACCAATTACAACGTGATCACAACCCAAATAGAACTCCTGGTGACACTCAACTCTATTTCACAAGCTGATCAAGTCACTGAACTTTTATGAGCCTACTATACTGTAAGGACCATGTGAGGTGCTAGGGGCTAACATTAGAAAAAAAGGTACCTCTGCCTTTGAGGAATTAACAGTCAAACTCTGAGTCCAAATATACAAAAACTATATGAAGGCAAAGCTAAACTATTGCCCAAAGTGCACAGCATTCATTTCCAGAACACTGTTTTAAGGCAGCGCTATCTAATAAAAACATGACATGAGCCACATATGTAATTTTAAGTTGTCCAGTAGTGATAGTAAAAGCAGAAACAGGTGAAATTAATTTTATTTATTTATTTGGGACGAGATATGTGTTTCCATCCTTTTGCTTTTATTTGTTTTTTTCCTTTTATTAAGTCATATACACATAGATCATGAATACATTTATGCATATGTGGGGTACGTGTTGTTTTTTGATACCATTTGGACTGTTTACATCAACCTAATTAGTATAGCTTTCACCTCATTTACTTGATTAATGTGTTAAGACATTTTAATAATATACTTTATTTAATCCAATACATGTAAAATATCATCATTTTGATATGTCATTAGTATTTTTAATTTTTTAATGTTTTAAACAATTTTCGTGTTTTCAAACTAAGTCTTCTAAACCCACTGTGTATTTTACTCTTGTAGCACATTTCAATTCAGATTAGCCACATGTCAAGTGCTCAGGAATCACTGTGGCTACTACATCGTACAGGGCAGAAAAAGAAAGAGCTACATCTTACCTTACTGCCAAAGTGGGGATTGATAAATGTTACATCCTCCAAAGTTAGTAGAATTCTGTTGGGTCCTTTAATTAACTGGATTTTATTTATACGACGCCTGAAACAAATATGAAATCAGAAGGTCACATGGGGACTAGATGTTTTTGTAAATCTAGGGTTAATGTGCCCTTAGATAGCAGTTAAAGAATATACATGATAATTGGGAGGATAATCACACATCGATCTTTACCACAGTACCCACAGCAAAAGGAGGCAGCGACCTTGGCCTTCATAACTTCCTGAGTTACAAAGACCAAAAGAGAAAAATGAAAATGCTCTTGAAGAGGCATAAAAAGAGAGGGGTGAGGGTGCTGAACGGGAATGGCATCTCAGACTAATAAAATGGTGATCCAACATCAAGGGCACATTCCAAACAACACCTCTGAATACTTTTACAGAACTCAACACCCTTTCTTATATATCAGAGTATTTATCCTAATAATATCAGGGCCAAGAATCATTAATCTCCATTTTATAGACAAAAGCACATTAAAGAAACAAAACGAAATTAAGCAAATTGTGTGAGATCCCCTAGCCTGAGGCAGAGCTGGAACTTGAATCCTTGGTCCCTGGCTGTGGGCCCAGATTTCTGCCCATAAGACCACTTGTCTTGCAAAGTTGCATCTATGCGTTGCCAAAGCAACAGGTTGAAAAGTGGAAAAATTCAATCAGTAGGTTGCTTTGTCTACATGATTCCAAACAAGTGGGCTGACTGAGTTTTTTTTTTTTTTTTTTTTTCTTTTACTGAATTGGGCTCTTGTCTGAGCATTACATAGACACAGTTTAAACCTGATTCTCTTCAAACATGCCCATTAATTCGCAGTGAATGTCATTATTTTCTACCAATCAATTACTAGACACATAGGAGTGTATGGTGTCTACCCACACAGTCAGGTAGGTCTGACCGGGCAACTTGAGGATGTGGCGGGAACCCCGGATTCGATGTGGTTGCTTTGTTCTGTTTTGTCTTGGGAGCTGTAACTGCTACAGTTTGGCTTCGCTTCCTCCCTAACTCCATAATGGTCACTCCGGAATGTATTAAAGCCAAGAGCCACAGTAGAGAAAGCAACCACGGAATCAAAATGCTTTGTCAAGTTGCTCTGAGGAGAAGTCTCCAGTGTCACTGTAGCTTTAAGTCCCAGCAACCCAGTCAGTTTTTCTCAGTGATTTCACTGGTTTGTAAACAAACAATTAATGTGTTTCTAATTGTCTGCCAACAAATATGTCCCTTATCACTGTGGGAGCCGCTGCCCTGCAGAGAAATTAAAAGAGCCCTGTAGTGAATTCTTGGGTAGAGCACATGAATCTTTTGGCAAAGTGAAGCATCACTCCCTAACTTATCTGTTTCATATGTGTAGTGAATTGTCTTTATGCCGGCACACCTGTGAAAATAATCGTGCTCCAGAACCCACTCTAGTAAAAAGCAAACTGGACTCTCAAACCAGAGACCTGGGGTGCAGTGCAGATTCTGTCATTAATTAGCCAGGTGCAGGTGACCTTGGATAAATAATTTAACCTCTTCATGCCTCAGTGTCCCCATCTATCTAGCAGGATAATAGTCCTTGCATTACCCGCTTTATAGAGTTGTTTTGGAAATCAAATGAGATAATGTATGTGCAAGTGTTCTGAAAAGCGCGAAGCACTATGAAAGTATAAGGGCTCATTATTATCATTATCATCATTAGTATAACAAAGCGGGGAGAGCTTTATAGAAAGGCGATGCAATCTGGTTCCGTCGGAGGAGTAGGAAGAAAGGAGGAGTTCAAAGAATCCTTTGTTTTGGGGTGGTTGGGTTCTTTGCACGTCTGTCTTTCTGAAAAAACTTAAACAATCAAAACACACAGAAAAGGAAGGAACAGAGAGTCACTCTCCTGCAAGTAATCACCATCTATTACAGAATCTCATCAGCCGCTCAGCTCTTTTGATTGCAGCCGTGGTGGGCAGAGAGAGAGAGGAAAACAGCAAAGAAGGGGCATCTTTTGTGCTTTGTTAGCTGAAGAACCAAGGACCAAGTGACTCTGGGAAATGATGTACCTCTCTCCTATCTCTGCATTTTCTGTGACCGCTTGAAGTACCAATTGTCTCAAACTCATTTTCCTCTCCAATCATTCTCCTCTCTAATCATGTCCCTCTCCAATCATTTTCCTCTTCAATCTTTGCCCCTCAGCCCACCAACTCCAAACAAACCCCTCCCCTCCATGGTTTTTTTTCTTCTTTTTTTCCTTCCAAGAATTGCAGATCTGGGCTCACTCAAAGCCCAAAGAACCAGTCCATCCAATGGGAAAGACCAATGAGAACTGCCATTTGGGAGGCTGACAACATAAACAGCAGAGCGGCTCCATTTTCCGCCTTGCCATTAGACATTTTCACATTTGATAGACAAAATCTATTACTCCTCAAATCTCTGTAGAAGGAGAAGCCTTTCGATTGGATGGCATTTATTTTCACTAAATATCTAATGATGTTAATTAAATACTTTATTCTTTGGCAGCAGCAAAATTAATGATATTAAATTTCTCTTCTTTGCAGGAATATGTCACAGTCACAGAAATTAAAAGAAAAATTGCCTTTGAACTAATGTCTTCATCCAGGGTGTTTTAATGTTTCATAAGCTACCTACTATGCTGTGTGGCTTTATCAAATTTCTAACACCGGGGACACTGGATAATAAGCAATGCCAACATATTAAATGCAAAGAGTAACATCTGTTATGGTTTCAATCCAGAATTTCACAGACTCATTAAAATGTCAGAGCCGGAAAGGCTCTTAAACATTGTCTAATCTAATTCTTTCATTGTACAAATGAGGAAATTCTGGCCAAGAGAGGTTAAGTGGCTCTCCCAAGGTCACACAGCTGCTTAACATACTCTAGACATTTTTTCTTGAAACTCACCAAAACAAGCCCACCCCATTCCCCATCCATCCATCCTTCATTGTTGTCAGAATCATGCTCACAAAGAGGTGACCAAGGTGTGGTTCGCAGGGTAGAAGGGGTGCAGTGGGGTGGTTGTGATTGATTTTATTTTTCACTTTCTCCTAATTTTTCCAGTGTGGAGAGGGTCCAACTGTTAAAATGCAAAGCTTACAAAAACGAGCTGACACATTAAGCCATCTTCAGTCACTTACACCTGATTCTGAAATAGCTCATTAAATTATTTGGTCACCTGTTGAGCGATCTGAGGGAGGAAGACAAAGACTTGATGATAATGATGGTGTTGATGATTAGATAGGACGGCTTTTGTCCAAGGAAGAAAAACAGTAGAAATCTGAAAGGCAATACCTTGGACAAGAGGCATGAGTGTCAAAGTGAGGATCCTGGGCTCCCAATAACAGCAGGACAGTCCCATGTGCCTGGGAAGGGGATGCAATTTCACATTTATTGAGCGCTAACTGTGAGTCAGGTACTGTTCTAGGTGCTATACCTCCTTTAGTTTATTTAATTCCCACTACAACCCTGTGTATCAGTACCATTATTCCCAGAGGCTGGGTTCTAGCTGAAGTCTGCTTCATTACTGAAACTCCTTAAAATATCCCAATTCCATTCCCTACCAGTACGAAGCATTTGAGGGAAGAAGATGGTTATAGAAGACTCTGCTGGGGAGCGGGTAGGGAGCAGAGATAGGAAGCAGACGGGCCCTAAAGTACCAGTTCTCTTATTTCACTGTCGTGTTGAGAGCCAGATCTACTCACAAGCAACAACACTGACAACACAGCTGAGGAAGTTATTCTTGGCATCATGAAAACACTTCACTCTAAATGGGGCCGGTAGGGATGGTAAATCACTATGGAAAAAAGAAAATCAGTGGGTCATGTAATAAGGCAATTGTACTGAAACATGGCTTCCTGGAAATCAATATGAACAAGGCAATTAGGGGCCTGTATCTTTGATATACCAAAAGAACAAAAACATGTACCTTATAAAGTAAGCAAATCCATTAACAGTCAGCAGCGCTATAAGCAAAGCAAGGCAGACCATCATGGCAAAGGCAGGGTCAATGCCTGCGGAGAGCGAGAGGAAGAGGAAGAATGGCATTATGAGAGAAAGGTAGTAAATAAAGGGCCCCACCGAGCGACTTTTCGTGCTTTCTGGTGACTCTAAAATCAAGCTGCATCTACCTAGCCTAATTCCATTTTTCTACAGCACAGTCTGTCTTGTTGACTTTATGGACACAGAAAGCAATTTCACTGTTCTGAAGCAAAACCACTCACCACTCTGACAATAACAAATCACATGAATTAAGGCTGACCAGGGTGCTTCTTTGGAGGAAAAAGTCCACGATTGGAAAACTTTGAGTACCTTAATTTAAGTTGGACAGCAATAGCGTTCTCGAGAATAAATATGTTTTCTCACCTGTGAAGGGTAAGTATTATGTTGCCTTCATAAAATAAAAGACCTTTTTAATTCACCCAAGCCCACAGACCTCATGAGTTATAGACGAAAAACACAGTACTTATCCTTCAAGGATGAGCTGAGTCTAGTTTTGATAATTAGTGTTTTCAGCAGCATGTAAATTGGTCTCCATAAAATTGTAAGTATGTGGATAGATTACTAAGAATTCAGAGAGAACTACATAATGATGTCCGTAAAGAGGTAGTTGGGTGTGTCATGCTAAATGAAAATAGAAAGCAAAGCAAAGCCCATTTCAGATAGATGCATTTGGTTTTGGTAGGGTATTGGGTATCCTCGCCTAAGAATAATATGGGTCCTTCCAAAGTTCCCCGCTGGTTCACAGAGATGTCACAAAGTTTCCCCTTTTCTGCAAGCTAGAGGAGTCCCATGAGTCAAATAAATTGCAAATATTTCCTGGATTCTTACTGTGTTGGGCAGTTGGGGGACGTAAACATTATTAGCTTTGATCCCTGCCCTCGGGGAATAATATATTTGGGAGCAGGGGCAGAGATAAAATCGATACAGAAGAAACCATTGAAAAGCAATTTTGTGCTAAACGGTGAAGTGCAAACCTTTACTTCCGTGGGAGCTCTAAGAGAAGTATAAACGTGGTATTTCTGTGGTGGTGGGCCCTGAGTAGCAGGATTTGGATGCATCGAGGGACAGAGAGGTTTTCTTTCCAGCAGAGAAAACAATTACAGGTCACAGCCTATAAAAAACCAAGAAAAAGGCAAATGCCTTCTTTGGGAAGTAAACTCTTTGGGAAAGAGTGGGATTCTTTTCAAAATGAGTGATGAGGAGGCTTTTAAATTGTGGATGAAAAGGGGGGAAAAAAAGAAAAAAAGAAATTGTGGATGATTATTCAAGGCTGCAAAGTACCTCTCATTGTTCTTATTATTTTAAATTAACTAGATAGCGTGCCAAGAATTTTATGTCATCTGAATGCAAATGACCCGAGTGTTTCAATATGAAAATATGCCTTCTCCTAGAGAGGTTCCCTCATAACCCAAGCCGAGCCAAATAGACGACTAGTGATTTCCCATTCCTTACCTCCTCGGCAGATCTTCCCTTCTGTAAACCAGCACTTTGCATCTGCTCTGGGGGGCCTGCCACCAGGGAAGTGAATAGGGGTCCCTCCGAAACGTAGCAGCTCCGTTTCCATGTCCACAGTATAGGTGCTACGGAGTTCCCATTCTTTCCAGTTGGTGTCCAGGATTACGTATTCTGAAATTCCATTTCCATTTGAATCTGTCCTTATCAACTGGTTGAATCCATAGAACTGCATGTTTCTGGAATGCTGAACCAGGCTGGCAGCACTAGCCTGTCCATTTTCTTTCATAGCATTATTCATGGCTTGTGCAATAAAGTAAATTGAATTGTAGATGGTTCCAAACAACGGTGAAACCTATTTTTAAAAAGTACAATTATCTTGAGCCCTAGTCACCCTACAGCAATCTCAGAGTATATTCCAAGCCTATGTTCATTATTATGGGTTGCACGTCTGAGTAGAGTAGAGCTATGAAGACCCAGAGGAAAAAAAAATTGTTTCTGAGGACTTGCTTGCTTTTTCCCCTGAATTTTTCTGTTTTTCTCCCTCAGGCCTTCACATCTTTAAATATATCAAATATGACAATTTTATGAGTAAACCCAGTCGTACACAATATATTTTTATGCTACTAAACTAAGAAAGTGATTTAGAGTTAGGGCACTTAAAAACAAGTATGAAATAGACAAGAGGAGTTCAAAGAAAATCCACCAGATTAATTACTGGTGCACTCTGCGTGGTAAAATCATTTTGCTGGCACTACTACAGTGGTAGGTATGTGTGGAGAGACTGTAAAGAATGTGTCTTCACAGTCCGCATCTGTGTCCTGTCTTAGTTGCAAATGTCTATTTTTCTAGACACATGTTCCCTAGAGAAAGTGATCATTGAATTTAGTTTTAAAAATATACCTCCATGCACACAGACATGCACACATGTGCAGTCATCCACT
Source organism: Perodicticus potto (assembly GCA_963574655.1). NCBI lineage: Eukaryota > Metazoa > Chordata > Mammalia > Primates > Lorisidae > Perodicticus > Perodicticus potto. Next base: position 32,539 of record CAUYRH010055383.1, on the reverse strand, counting down.
CTAACACACGTGACCAAGTAGTATAAAGACAAAGTTTGCGGTGTACAGAGAACGTAGAATTTAATCAGGAAATCCTATATCCTATCGGTGTGCAAAGTGGCAACACTTACAATGAGAAGCTACTGTCAAACGGTAAAACTGCCATGGTGAATGGTAGAGCTACACCTGCTGAATAAATAAGGAAAAAGCAACATCTATAAACTATGCCTGATGCAATGCTCATTAACCTTAGCAATTTTTTTTTTGAACAAACCTTGTGTCTTCGTTCCAAAAAGGTAAAGAGAAAGAATGAACAACTTCTCCCCACTCTAAACCTCCCTGCCCCAAACACACCCCCACCCCGGCCATGGCTTCATGGTTTTCCATAACATTTCACTTCTAGGATGGAGCTCAAGAAAGCTATAGTCATGTCATTTTACCGAGCTTCAGGGAAAGTTGATACTTGCTACTCTGGTTTCGCAAGATCTAGAAAGCTAAGCTCCTATAACAACTTTGATCTGAGGGGAAAAAATGAGTTTAAGATGGAGTGAATTGTTTCTGTGTTGGAAATACAAATCAAGATGCAGAGAGATGTAGTGTCTAGTAAGAAAAGAGCATGCCTTGTTGATGTAGAACAGGGGGATGTCAACCCCAGTTACACATTAGAATTACCTGAAGAGTGTCAAGAATAGCAATGCCAAACTTAAACCAGACCAACAAAAAGAGAAACTTTGAGACCCAGCAATCAGTAGTATTAAAAGCCCCTCAGTGATTCTAATATGCACACAGGGTTTACAACTAACAGTATAGAACACACTATCCTGTCCTATGGTGAGTTCCCAATGCCAGGATGTTTGGGCAAGTCACTTATCACCTTTCCCTGAGCTTCAGCTTTATCCTCTGTGAAATGATGATACAGAATGATACATGTCCAAACCTTAGAAGTCGTCTGGTCTAGTTATCTTACTTTACAGGTAGGAAAGGGAAACCCACACAAGTTAAGCGTTATGTCAAGTTCACTCGCCTAAGCATAAAATAAGGACTAAAACCCAAGTCTCCTATGCCTTAGTTTAGCATTCTCAATTGGAGTAGATGGCCCCTGTGGTTGTTCGTGGTTCTAAACTTTTGTGAAAATTCCTAACTCTTGATCTCATCCAGGGACACTTGGCTGAAGACATTTTGATTAGCCAGTAGAATGGTTCTTCTTCATCTCCCTGACCCCTTCACATTGGAGTACTCTACAGCTCATTCTTTGTTTCTCTTCTCCACACTCACTCCTTTCATGTTCTCTTTTATCCTCCTGGTTTGAAATACCACATCTATGCCTTCACTCTCAGATTTATACTTCCAGCTCAGACCCCCTCTCTTAAATTCTAGACTCAATGTGGTCAACTGCCTACTTCAGTATTTCTACTTGGATGTTAAATGTGAACATACTCAAAATTGAACACCTCCTCTTCATTTCCAATCTTCTTGGTCACTCTACAATGAGTCTTCCCCAGTTTTGTTAAGAACTCCATTCTTCCCGTTACTCAAACCAAAAACCTTGTAGCACATAACAACGAACTGCTAGCAGAGCAGAAACCAACATCTCAGTCTCCTGAGTTTTATTCCAATGATCTGTCTTTACCACTCTGTCTCAAAATGCGCTCTGTAGCAAGAGATCGGGAATGGATGACATGCTGCCACCAAGGCATCCAAGCTTAGTTGCCTAGAACACACTGAGGTCCCTTAAGAAGTAAGTCTTTACTAATTCTCCCTCCCTACGTTCTTGGATGCCCCATTTGATTATCTTTAGGATTTCTGCAAGAGGCTATTTTCTGGGGCTTTGGTAGGTTATGACAATAAGTAAAGGATGGAAGGTGGAGCATAAAATCAATACTAGTAAAACAAATGAGTAAAAAAAAAAAAAAAACACAGGGCAAAGAGTCCCTGAAAACTAAGAGAATGCTAGTATTCTGTTTTAAAAGGCACAGAGCCTTCTGGGAAAGAAACTGCATCCATCTACAGCCAAAAGTAAGGATTGGGACTCAAAAACAACACCCTTGCCTCTGAGTTGACCTACCACACTGGGTTTTCAGCTGGCCAAGCTGCGGTGTCCTTTGTGCTCTCCAATTAACCCATTACAGCTGACTGACAGCAACTTCTCAAGATAACTGAAACCTGAAGACTGTTCTTCAGGATTCTATAGCCTCTACTATCTCTCCCTCTCTCTTTCTCTCCCTCTCTCTCTCACACACACTCACACACATACACACACACCCTGCACACATCCACAAGCACTCAAAGCCCCAAAATATGATAGAGGAACTTCAAGCTAAGGGAAAGAGCATAACCTTAGCAACAGAATTCAGTAGCAAAAGAGGAGCTGTCACAGTGGCCCACTCAAACTCTGAGGGCTTGGATTTGTGTTCTAGTTGGTTTAAGTTCCTCTTTCACTCGCTGTGTCCTTCAGCAAAGGAAATAATCTTTTCCCATCAGTCAAAGGCATGCTCTGTTAGTATCGATCACAGCAAGTCTCTAATAGCACTTGCTTCAAATAATGAGAAAGAGAAGAGATAGAGAATGGGGCAAGGGAAGAAGGGACTTTCTCCACAGCCCTCTATCCTGGCTTTTCACTACAGCTCCAAAGAAGTAAGACAGGACCGGCAGGAATAGGTCAGACAGATGACCTTGTTGACTCACAGCCCACACTGATGAGGCCACTGATAACTCAGTCTATTGTTTTTGCCTACCGTGTAGACCTAAATCTGAATGAGTTGTTTAATTATGAATAAACGAATGGTAATGAAACCATATCATTGATTTTTATTCAGTGACTTTAGATAGCTCTACTGTAGGCTTTTTAGAGATTTGATCCAAGAAAACAATGTGTGCATCAGGAACACTGATACCCAAATTTCTTCAGTTTAATTTAATGGTCCATGCTGTTGTTGACTATCAGCAGTTCAGATTTACTAAGCTTGAGAAAACACAAAGTTGGCTTTCAAGGAATTTTGGCCTCAGAAGAGTATGTTAAAACATGGCAGTATGGAATAAAACAGTACAAGAAGCCTGATGTACGATTAAATGCTCAGGTTCTGGTACCAAATTTGGATTGGAATTCCAGCACAACCACTTGCCAGTAGTGGGCAAATTACTTTGACCTTTAGTTGCCTTATCCATAAAATGTAGATACTAATAAGCAGGCTTTGTCTGAGGATTCAACAGCATCATTTATGTAAACTACCTGGTACAGAGTAAACACAGAATACACAATACCTGCCATTGTTTGCATTTAAGAAGAGGAGCACAGGGCTCTGGTAATGTTATCCGGGAAGTTACCAACTATTTTGATCTCCATTATGTCCCCTGCAGAGTGCCTGACCCAGTAATAATAATAATAATAATAATAATAACAACTAACACTTTTTGAGGGGTTATGAGGTGCCAGGTAAACTCTTTAGTGTGTTAATTCACTTAATTTTCACAACAACTCTGTGAGATAGGTACTTTAATTATTCCCAATATAAAAATGATGAAAAGAAGAAATAAAGAGCTTAAATAATTTTAGGGCAGTCTGCCTTAGAAGTTCATGCTCTTAATCATCATGTTATATCTGAGCTTATAAATACCTGCTAAATGAATGGGCTGTGGTAAATTCACCAATAAAAGAATATCACATGCACACTTTCATGACTTCTTTTTTCTTTCATGACTTTCCATAAACTTCCTGATTAAAGATAGTGAAATCAAGATTCTTTTACTCATTCTCTTCCTTTTCTCAAACATCAGCTTCAAACAACAAGGATAACAATGAAGAGAAACACTAAACTGCTGTATCTGATGGTATTAGTTGACATCTGTAACCCTGAACCACAGAATATGAAAATGGAAAGCTGTTATAGAAATGGTAACTGATTAGCAGAGTGGAGGGCATTCAAACTTCAAGTACATGCAGAGGGGGATATTGATAAGCAACAAGCAAGTCTGCCCCTTCAGAATCCTGGAAAAGCTTAGTAATTAGAGGCAGTAAGTACTATAGAAGTGGAGGAGGACCTGGACTCTAAAAGAGGAAGAGCTCTTTAAACATCTGTGTAAGGAGCAGTTAGATGACCTCTGCAGAAAACAGGTTAAATTGATTCAGAGCAGCTCCAGAGCAGGTACATTAGACACAGAGGAAGTTGGAAGTGAGATGAGGCACAAAACACAATGATGAATGGTGAGAAACCCAGTCTCCTGATGTTGCCTCTACAATACTAGGATCATGACTCCCAAGTAGGAGACTGGAGGACTCTTCTCTGAAGAAAGTGACTAGCTCAAGGGCCAAGCCCTACAGATATTGACCAAAACTAACCAATAAATCAAAACAATTGGTTAGCCAATTGCCCCGTACTGAAGCCTACTGATCAACATACTCACCATACCAATAACCTTCAAATCTGCCTTTTAGTGCTTCATTCTCAAATCTGAACAGACAGCTGCAATCATCAGATACCTAAGGAAAACTAACATGAAATAGAAAGACCAAAACAAAGAAACATGGAAAATTAGTAAATGGGGGGGGGGGGGAAGAGAGATAAAATAGAAGAAAAGTGTTTTCCCTGCACTTTCTTCTAGTATTTTTATAGTTTCATGTCTTAAGTTTACATCTTTCATCCAGTGAGAGTCTATCTTTGTTAATGGTGAAAGGTGTGGGTCCAGTTTCAGTCTTCTACAGGTCACCAGCCAGTTTACCCAGCACCATTTGTTAATAGGGAGTCTTTTCCCCACTGAATGTTCTTGATTAGTTTATCCAAGATCAAATGATGGTAAGTAGCTGGGTTCATCTCTTGGTTCTCTATTCTGTTCTATACATGTACCTCTCCGTTTTTGTGCCAGTACCATGCTATTTTGATCACTATCAATTTATAGTATAGTCTGAGGTCTGGTAGCATGATTCCTCCTGATTTGTTTTTATTTCTGAGTAAGGTCTTGGCTAATCAAGGTTTTTTCTACTTCCATATAAAATGAAGTTTTATTTTTTTGATGTCTTTAAAGTATGACAGTGGTGCTTTAATAGAGATTGCATTAAAATTGTATATTGGTTTAGGTAGTATGGACATTTTAACAATATTCATTCTTCCCAGCTGGCCTGGGAGAATACTTTATGAGGAGGACCCCCCTAGGCAATTGAAGCAACACCAAAGATACATTACTGGGATCTGATCAAACTAAAAATCTTCTGCATAGCCAAGAACACAGTACGTAAAGCAAGCAGACATCCCTCAGAATGGGAGAAGATATTTGCAGATTATGTCTCTGACAAAGGTTTAATAACCAGAATCCACAAAAAACTCAAACTTATTAACAAGAACAGAACAAATGATCCCACTTCTTCCCAAAGAACAAGTGATCTCAGTGTGGGCAAGGGACTTGAATACAAACTTCTCTGAAGAAGACAGGCACATGGCCTACAGACACATGAAAAAATGCTCATCATCCTTAAGCATCTGAGAAATGCAAATCAAAACCACTTTGAGACACCATTTAACTCTAGTAAGATTAGACCACATCACAAAATCCCCAAACCCGAGATATTGGCATGGATGTGGAGAAAAGGGAACATTTCTGCACTGCTGGTGGAAATACAAACTAATACGTTCCTTTTGGAAAAATGTTTGGAGATCATTTAGGGATCTAAAAATAGACCTGCCATTCGATCCTTCAATTCCTCTACTAGGTATATTTCCAGAAGACCTTTGTGACAAAGATATTTGCACCAGCACATATATTGCAGCCCAGTTCATAATTGCTAAGTCATGGAAGAAGCCCAAGTGCCCATTGGCCCATGAATGGATTAATAAATTATGGTATATGTACACCATGGAATATGATGCAGCCTTAAAAAAGATGGAGACTTGACCCCCTTCATGTTTCCATGGATGAAGCTGGAACACCTTGTTCTTAGCAAAGTATCTCAAGAATGGAAGAAAAAGTATCCAATGTACTCAGCCTTACTATGAAACCAATTTATAAGCACCCAGACTTTCATATGAAAGCTATAACCCAACTATAGCCCAAGAAGAAGGGGAAAGAGGAGAGGTAGGAGAGGGGAGGGGGGAGGATAGATGGAAGAAGGGTTATTTGTGGGACCACACCTATGATGCATTGTACAAGGCTTACATGTTAAATCTACTAAGTGTAGAATATAAATGTCTTAACACAATAACTAAGAAAATGCGGTGAAGGCTATATTAACCAGTTTGATGAAAGTATTTCAAATTGTAAATAAAACCAGCACATTGCACCCCATAATTGTATTAATGTATGCAGCTATGATTTAATAAAAAAAAATAAAATAAAAAAGGAGGAAAAAGTAAAACAAAAGAAAACAAAAAGCCAAAAAAAAAAAAAAAAATCCCAAAACAATAAATGTTGCCAAGGATGTAAAAAAAAAGGGAATGTAAATTAGCACAACCTCTATGGAAAACAGTATGGAGATTTCTCAAAGAACTAAAAACAGATCGACCATTCATTCCAGCAACATGACTATTTACCCAAAGGGGAAAAATCAGTGTATCAAAAGGTACTCAGGGCTTGGTGCCTGTGGTTCAACGGGCTAAGGCGCCAGCCACGTACACCTGAGCTGGCGGGTTTCAATCCAGCCCGGGCCCGCCAAACAACAATGACAACTGCAACCAAAAAATGGCCGGGCGTTGTGGCAGACGCTTGTGGTCCCAGCTACTTGGGAGGTGGAGGCAGGAGACTCGTTTGAGCCCAGGAATTGGAGGTTGCTGTGAGCTGTGATGCCACAGCACTCTATCCAGGGTGACGGCTTGAGGATCTGTCTCAAAAAAAAAAAAAAACCCCACATGAGCCAGGTGTCGTGGCTCACACCTATAATCCTAGCACTCTGGGAGGCCCAGGCAGGTTGAATGCTTAAGCTCAGGAGTTTGAGACCAGCCTGAGCAAAAGCAAGACCCTTGTCTCTAAAAATAGCCAAGCGTTGTCAAGCACCTATAGTCCCAGCTACTTGGGAGGCTGAGGCAAGAGGATCACTTGAGCCCAGGAGTTTGAGGTCTCTGTGAACTGTGATGCCAGAGCACTCTTCCAAGGGCGATAGAGTGAGACTGTCTCAAAAAACACCAAAAAACCCCCCAAGCCCCAAAATAAAACCAACCCACACATTTAATGCCTATTAATGACACAAAATATATTACATATGAGATTATAATGGCTGCAGATCGTAGTGACTTAGTAAACCAAGCGGGAAGGACATCAGAGAACTCTAAGACGTGTACAAAATAAGAATTAATATAATTGTTATGTTTACCTTAATATTTTAGAGTTAAGATTGTAGCAAAATAAGAGATAACTATGCCCTCTTCTGTAAAATGTACACTGTGTTCTTGTGGTATCATTAAATCACTTTATTCCCTAAAGGTGGAAATAGATACCGAATTCAAGCTTTCCATCTGTCTCCCCATCTCTGCTGATTGTTCAATATGTCTCTCTCCTTTTCTTATGCTCTTAATGTCTATAGATGTGGACAATCTTCCTCATCACTGCCCTCCCTTCTGGTTCCTCAAAGAATCCTTCCCCAGCCCCAACACCTTTCAAGTTTCTATGTCCATTTGCCAGAAAGAGAAGTAATTGTTTCCAGGGCACATCCTACTTGTTTTCTTTTCATATGTTAACTTCCCTTTTTTCAGAAAGAGTCCATTGTTGTCGGGGTGATCCTACTTTTCTGACCATTCCTTCTCAGTTTCTTTTCCACTTTATTCTGCTTATTTTCTTGAATGTTAGTATTCCTAGTTGGGTTTGGTGGCCCAGGCCTGTAATCCTAGCATTTTGGTAGGCTGACAGTGATCGCCTGAGGCTTCCGTCTCCAAACAAAACTCAAAAACTTAGCGTGGCGGCTCTCTCCACAGTCCCAGCTACTGGGGAGGCTGAGGCAGGAGGATCACTTCAGCCCAGGAGTTTGAGGTTGCTGTGAGCTATGACGATGCCACACTGCACTCCTGCCTAGGAAAAACAAGACACAATCTCAAAAAAAAAAAAAATTTTTTTTTTCTTCCATTTCATTTTTGTCCACTTCTCTACACCAGAAGTCTGTGACCCACCTAACATAAAGCAAATTTGTTTTGACAGGACACTTTCTATCCTTTGGGAAAGTGTCTACAACTTTCCATATATTCGAAAGAGTCCTGAGCTCTTTTATAATAACAAGGTTAAGCATTTCCGCCCTCACATTTTTTCTGTTACTTCATCCTATTTTTCTCCTTTAGCCACTCGTTGTATATACTAGCCACTCCCAAATCCATCCACAGTTCTTACCAGAACCATTAGAGACCAAAAACGAAGAGAAACTAAGATTCAAAGGAATGTTGAACAATTAGAACAAAAAGAAGTTGCGCTGTAAACATTTTGGGTGTAGGTCAGCTTACTGAATCCCCTTGAGGACCAAGTGACTAACGTTGGACGGAATGAGGGGCCTGGGGAAAGGGCCTGATAGGGTCATTCCTTCAGTTTGTCAGGCGAAAATCCTAGGAGGAATAGGATGAAAAAAAGTCCGTGTGAGCAAAAACCCTAGTTGCTAGTGGCGGACCCAGGTCCTAAGTGGAAATGAGAGAACAGGAGAGAAAACCACAGCAGCCGCACAGCCCACAAGTGCAGCAAAACCAGCTTCCACCTCGGCTACCACCGTCAAAAGCCAGAAACCCCGCCCAGCACACCGCCGCGCCTTTGACGAACAGCCACCTTCCGCAATGACCCTGCAGTTCACTATAAACACTCCTTACTCCTCCCGCCTATCGTTTCCCTCTCCAAGCCAATCAGAGGAATGGGCGGGATCGTCCTTAGTAGATTCCCATTTTTTTAAAAAGAAGGGTAGACCTTGCACCGCGTTCCGGCTGAGGAAAAACACCTACGGCCCTGGGGGGGCGGAGCCCCTGTGATGAGCACGTAAATCTACCAATGAAGAGCCACGGTCACGCTAAGGCCCGGCCGCCGAGGTGGGCGGGGCACGAGAGAGGCCCGGCCAATGGCGGCCGGGCGGACGGAGGTTGAGCCGCCGTGGGTAGGGTTAGTGTGAGAGGTGCAGCGGGGGAGGTAATGATGATGGTGGCGGAGGAGGAAGGCGGGGGAGGGGGTGCTGGGCACTGAGCCGCGGCTCTGGCAGGGTTTGGTGGGGTGGGGGACGGTCGCGGGGCGATCTGTCAGGGAGGGGGCGGGCGTGAGGGGCTCCGTCCGCTTGAGGGGCTGCAGATTCCGGCTCCCGCGAGCGCTGTGGCTGGCTTGGCTGTTCCATGTGGCTCCGGCGGGGATGGAGGACTCGGTGGCGGCGGCGGCGGCTGCTGCTGCGGCGGCGACGGAGAAGCGGCTCTGAGGAGGGAACGGGGCTAGACTGAGCCCGACAGCGGGATTAGAGGTGTGAGGAGGGGGCGGGAGTGGACGAGCGGCTGGGCCGGGGCTTTGGGACTGGGCTGGGGGGTCTTCTGGCATCGCCCGGGTGACAGGGACAGCGGACAAGCCACCGCCCGCCTCCGCTGGGGGCAGGGGTCTGGGATCAGTGCGTGAGGAGACGAGGCTTTAGCGGACTGTACCCCTGAGGATGGGGGAGGGAGGCACCGACCCCGCACAGTCCACTTGCCCGGCTGGTCATTGCTTGACGCCCAGGCAGGAGTTTCCATTTCCCTCTGCTTGGCAGCGAAGGTGAAGGGAAGCCCAAGTGGCCTGGAGCCGGGACATGACTAGCTCTCTGGCTTGAGGTTTCCCTCCACTCCTCGTTTACTATCCATTTCCCCCTGCAAGTGAACAACAGCATTCCTTCCCGCTCCCTGATTTGTTCTAAGCCCTTATTCTGGGATTTGAGACTATTAATTGTTGGCTGAAAAACAAAGTTTATTTAAAAATACTCCACTCCTCACTGTGACTGGCGGTGGACATTAAACAGCATCCCTAGACTTTCCCGCTCTCCTTGCCCTTCTGTGATGCTAGGAGGGAGAGGTAGAGCCCCGACTTAAACATCTCTCTTGATTGTTGTTGATGCTGATTATCTGATGTGTTGCTCCACATCTTTGGTGTGAATTGTAATTTCTTTTTCGGTGTCTTGGATCCTTAATGCTATACTGGTTTTTGAGGTTGGTGTTTTGCTTCATTGTTTGAAACATGCAGAGAACTGGGTGGTCTGTTGCAGTGTTATTTAACATGAGTGATTAGTCACTTCTCATGCTTCTCTTCTCATATTCTTTCTTGTTCTGTCTTTGTTTTGCTTTTCAGTTCTCCAGAACACGCATCATATAGCCCCTGAGGTGGCATGGTGATGTCTCCATGAGGGAACCTCCTCTCACTCATCCTGTCATGTATATCATACTGTTTTTGACTGGGCCATTCATCTAAGATGAGATTTACCCTGTGAAACAGGGAGAAGACTTAGAGACCCCAAACATCATTTCAAGTTATAGTTGAGTTTTTAGAAGTACAAGCATACATACAAAGCTCCTTTGCTTTGGACCCTCTGCGTTATTAAAGCTGCTGTATTGCTAACCCAGAACTGCTCCAGTGTATTGACTGATCATCATGGCTTCAGTTTGGAAGAGACTTCAGCGTGTGGGAAAACATGCATCCAAGTTCCAGTTTGTGGCCTCCTACCAGGAGCTGATGGTTGAGTGTACAAAGAAATGGTAAGATGTGCCTGGTGTTAGAGTTCCCTGGGCTATGGCCTAAACTCATTGTGGCCTGAACTCTGAGTCTTCTGGTAGCAGATTTACCTTTCTGTAGTCCACAAGTGTGGACTGGGCGGGGTGCACACCACTCTTATAAATACTGTAGTGTTTACTGTTGCTGCTGGTCCTGTCCCTGTGGATTTTAATTACTATACTTCATTATGGCTTAGAGGACTGAAACTGTGAGAGGACACTGGTAGATGTAGATGTGGTCTTGAAGTTATTCATCATTAGTGTTAGAATAACTTGGATTTTTATAATTTTAAGGAGACAAAAAATAGCTACTGAAATATTATAAACACATATACATATGTTTTAATATAACATATATATTTTGTTAGAGTTTTAATATAGAAGTCTGTATTCTTATAGGATGGTGATAATTATTCTTTTTTTTTCTCCTCATTTTTCTTTGCTTAAGTTAAAGGATTTTTCATTATTTTGTTAATGGGATACTAGTCCACACAACCTTAGAAATTCTTTTGTTAAATGCTTAGTCCGGCAACTGTATTTTATTTTAATTGCCTAATGGGATACATTTCTTGGCTGGATTTAAGGAAGTAATTAGTAGTGCTGGTCTATGATTTGCTTCTTTCCACTTGAGCAAAGTAAATTTAGGGCTTTCTTTTCACTCCCCTGAATGGTAAGCAACAAAAATTCCTAGTGAGAGAAAAAAAGGTAATCTTAAGCAAATGATCCTTTAGGTTTTGATTTATTGCAGTGATTAAGCAGTATTACTGCAAAATATGTCTATTTCTTTGTCCACAAGTAAAGTAATCTCATGTCTGTAATAACGTCTCTTTTTAATATCCTTTTGATTAGATGAAAAAAATAGCTTACTCTATTCTAGAATTCTTATAGCATATTTGAATTTTATTTGGGAACTAGTATCTGAATGCTTTTCTCTTGAACTTATTAGGAAAGTTATTTTAAAATCGATTCAAGAAATTCATGCATGATTACCTACTTTACACTGTGGATTTAGAGTTGAATATGGCATAATCCTCACCCTTTCGGAGTTTACAGACCACTGTGAGGACCATCATTAAATAAATATACTGTGATAGTTGCAATAATATAAATATATATAATTTAGGGATTTTAATCTGTCTCCATCCAGTTATCTTTAGGGACAGATTATTTAACTTCTCTCTGATTCAGTATCCATATCCACAAAGGTTATAATGGTACTACTTCATAGGAAGGGTAATTGTGAAGACTAAATGAGTTGTAACAGTGTTAGGGACATAGTAAGTGCCCAATAAACGCCATCATGTACAGAGTTGGCAGAGGGGAAAATAACTCTTTAAGGGTAGGAGGTGAGGTCTTGGGTTGACTTCTTGGGATCTGAGCTGGGTTTTGAAAGATTCATGGTAGTGTCTAGGAAGCCAAGGGGAAGAAGTGAAGGACTTTCTATACTGAAGCAACAACCATGGGAAAGCATGGGGGCATTAAATAATGTGAAGTGTTCTGGAAATTCAAGCAGTGTAGTTTGTAGTTTGGTATTGTTGAGGCTTAAAGTATAGAATGGAAGGATGCAGTAGCATATAAAGTTTGGGAGTCAGGCAGGACTCAAGGCATGGAAAGTTATGTGCTATTTTAAATGGTTTGGGCTTTATTTTGTGAATGATAGGGACATAGTGAAAGGTTTTGAGCAGAAGAGACATTAAATTGCTATTGGAAAATTATCAAGACAGCAGTAGAGTGAGGGTGACTGGAAGCAGCAATTTTAGGGTAGCTGTTGCAGTAAACATGGGGAGAAAAAAGGCTTGGACTAGGCAGAGGCAAAGGGTATGGAGAAAATTGACTGGAGGAACACTTAGGACGTAAAATAGATAGATAGGACTTGGTGATCATTTCAATTGGAGGTCTGAGAAGGATGGGGATGAGGGAGAAGAAAAGGTCTAGTTTGACATCCAAGTTGCTGACTTGGAAGACTCGGTGTACTACTTAATCAAGATAGGGAATACATGTGGAAAGTTCTGATTATTAGTATTTCTTAACTTGACAGTATACTGGGAACATCAACTTTAAGATGGTTAAATTTGAATCTTTTTCCTTAAGAGAAATAAACCATATCAGGTGATTCATCAGTTAGAATGTCAATTTCTTCCTCAAAACTTGCAGTATCCATGGAATTTTTTACCCCTTGAGCTTTTTAACTGTTTAAATTATTAAGTTTTAAATAACAGTTTAAGTTATTGCTAATGTATCTCAAGGTGAATGCAACAGTGAGTGAATGCAACTGATTACAGTTGAATAGATGCCTTCATTACTTGTAGGGATGGCCATTATGGTACCCCTATTAATTATGAGAGGATCTGGACTTAACACTAGAAGCATTTGGATGTTCTAGAATTTTTAGACACAGATTTAAATATTGTATTTTGAAATTTTTTCTTGCACTCATTTAAAAATATACTTTAAAGCTAACAAGGTGATAGTACACAAAGAATAATGTATCTGTTTAATGTATTGGAATTTCTTATAAGTGGGTCTTTAAATAGAGCTTTAAAATGTTTTCATTATATAAAATTTTGTTGTAATTGCTTTTAGTTAATAGTCCTTTTGCTTGGAATCCTTGGATATAGATAGGCCCAATTTATACATTTATATCCTATAATTTTCTTTTTTCTTTTTTGTATGTTTTTCCTCATTCCTCACTTTTATTCTTGTGAGACATTTTAAATTAGGGGATGTTTGTGTGATAAATTAGAATCTATTTAAAGGACATAAGAGTCAAAACAGACTTGAGGACTTAGTAAGAACATTTTTTACCTTTTACTTTACATTTTAGGTATTATTGTGTGAGTATGGAAGAATAAAAGAGGAAGGAAATCTAGAGATGCTAATTGAATAAAAGGAAAGAGGCATTAGTAATAGCATGGAAGATAAATTGCTTGCAAGTATTGAGAGGATAAGAAAATAAATCTGTTACAGATTAGAGAAAAAGGAGTAAACTATAAAAAGAAAGAACAATTTGTATTCCATTGGGATTACCTTTGGGGTAACCTGTGTATATAGGTGCTCATTGCCTTTTACAGCCTTGCTACTTAAAGTGTTTTCTGAGAACCAAGAGCATTTGCAATGCCTAGGGCATGTGAGAACTGTTGCTTGTAGACCTACTGAGTCAGAATCTGCATTTTGACAAGACCACAGTCTGGATATTTAAGGTTAAGCAGCAGTTTTTTAAGATTGTATTTTCATCTGAGAGATGAACAACATAACATGAGGTCCTATTCCTCATTGTTCCTTGATTTTTACATTCAGGTGCTGTAGCAAATTTGGAGATGGTAACGATTTATACCCCCAATCTTATTGTTGTCCTTAAGGCATTTAATTATTAATCTTTGTTTAACTTATGTAGGTGTTGGCAAGCAGTAAGACTGGCCTCTGGAGATGAATTTGAAAGGAAGAGACTTTGCTGTCATTCCTCTCTTAGTCTGCTGTTCTTTTATCACCTTCAGGGTCTTAGATTTCTGAGAGCAATCTTTACTATATGAATTTTCAAAGGCTCTCTAGGTATTTAAGGTAACTGTTTAAAAGTTGGCAAGTTGTGGTTACGATGATAATTTAACTAGGTTGCAGAATTGAATTGTGGTAAGAGTTCTGTTATATAGGATATGAACCATTGTGTATGAGCATGTATTTTGCAAGTATGTGTCTCCATTATCTACATATATGAACATATTTTATGTATATGTTTATATTTCTTCCATCTAATTCCTAGTTATGGTAGGAGGACTTAAAAGTATTTGAAGTGCTATAAACTTTCCCCCAAAAGTCATAAAGTTATTTATTCTGATTTTTCTACATCATCTAAGAATTCCTTTTTGTCTTAGAAATCTAGTTTTAATTATAATTTATATTTTAAGTAGCTGATAACAATTACGTGGTTCAAAACTCTAGGGTTACAAAAAGGTGTGTGTATGTTTGTGTGTGTGTGTATAAATATCCCTGAAAGTAACTCCTCATTTTGTCCATTATTCTATACATCTTTGTAAATCTTTTGACTTACGGATTTAAAAAGTAAAAAAAGACCTTTGCCTCTTTGCCTACTTGCCCTGGCATTGGAGGCCCATTCCCTGTCTATAGGGAATGTATCTGGTTTGTAAACTTTCTTATTTTATAAGCCTGTCTTTCTCTTTCTCAGTAAAGTTTGTTTCATGCTTGCCTTAAAAAAAAAAGAAAAAGAAACATTAAAAAAAGTAGCCCTTCCCAGTGTTTAAGTTTGTGACAGTGACCCTATTAGATAAAATGTAAACTTCTTAATCTGATGTTCCAGGCTTTCTGTAACTGATCTCAGTTTAATTTTCCATTTGGACATTAGAAGGCTATGTGCACTTTAATTGTTAGCTTGAATTTATGAAAGCCAAATTACAATGAATAGTATTCATTTCAGATCCAATTCTTTGCGTGACTTTAGCAACCATTTCTCTGTTTACCAGCTAATGGAATGATGTAGAGGTACTTGAGCCTCTTTATGGAACCTTTTGAAATAAATTTAAAGAAAAAAGAATTAAATGGAAACAAACTTGGTGTGTTTTGTGAAATGTGGACTGTCATGATTAAAAGTGGGAGAATATATATTAGGAGGCTATTGTAGTAGTCTAAGCAGCAGAGTGGGAGATGGTGAGAAATGGTTAGATACATGTAGGTAACACGCACATATATACCTTCATACACATTGACCCCCACACATTCTCACCTTTATTGAGGTATAATTTACACTTTTACATGCAGTAAAATGCATTCATTTTAAGAGAACAGTTCAATGAATTTTGACAAGTGTATGTCCCCACGTAACTGGAAAATCAACGTTTTGAAGGTATAGTTGATAGGACTTACTGTTGAATTAGAGGCAATCTAAATTCTAAACTAAGAGATGCATCAGTAGTGATAGGTTTTTGGCCTGAGCAACAAGGTGGATGTAATATTAATTACAGGGATGGGGGACTACTTAGGGAGGAATAGGTTTGCTGTGAGAAACGAGTTCTGTTTTGGCTTGGTGTCCATAGCTTAGTGGTTTAGGGTACTGGCCACATACACCGGGGCTGGTAGGTTTGAACCTGGCCTGGGCCTGCTAATCCAACATTGACAATAACAACAATAACAACAACAAAACAGCTGGGTGTTGTGGCAGGTGCCTGTAGTCCCAGCTAACTTGGGAGGCTGAGGCAAGACAATCGCTTAAGCCCAAGAGTGTGAGGTGCTGTGAGTTGTGACGCCAGGGCACTCTACCAAGGATGACATAGTGAAACTCTGTCTCCAAAAAAAACTTTGGAGACAGAGTCTCAAGCTGTTGCCCTGGGTAGAGTGCTGTGCCATCATAGCTCACAGCAACCTCCAACTCCAGGCTCAAGCAATCCTCTTGCCTCGGTTTTTCTATTTTTAGTAGAGATGGGGGTCTCGCTTTTTTGCCCAGCCTGGTCTCGAACTTGTGAGCTCAAGCAGTCCACCTGACTTGGCCTCCCAGAGTGCTAGGATGTTTTGCTTTTTTTTTGAGACTGAGTCTCACTCTGTTGCCCTCCGACTAGAGTGCCATAGCCTCAGCCTAGCTCACATCGGCCTCAAACTCCCTTCAAATGATCCTTCTGCTTCGGTCTCTCCTGTATAGCTGGGACAACAGGCTCTGTTACAATGCCTGTTAATTTTTCTAGTTTTAGTAGAGACTGGGTCTCTTGCTCAGACTGGTTTCAAACTCCTGAGTTCAAGGGATCTTCCCGCCTTGGCCTCCCAGAGTGCTAGGATGACAGGCATTAGCCACCTGGCCAGCCTGCTTTGCTTTTTTTAAAGTTTGAGACATTCAGATGGAGATCTTAATTAAGCAGTAATTATAAGAGTCTCAAACTCAGGAGAGAAGAGGCTGGAGTCTCTAGGGTATAGTAGCCCCGTGGTTAGAAATACTACCTATATGCTAAGATTGAGAAGAGGACTGTGAGGGCTGAGCCTTGAGACACTTCAGTATAGGGAGGTGAGGAAGAAGAGGAGGAGCCAACGAAGGAGACTGAAAACAACCAATAGTGAGGAAGGAGGAAAGTTAGGGTAGTATGTTTTCTAAGACACAAAGTGCAAAAAATGTCAAGAAGGGAGCGTTTGGCTGTGTCAAATACTGTTGAGAGGTTGAGCAAGGTAGAGAGAACTGATGATTTTGAGGAATGGTTTCAGTGGAGGCCTGGGAATGAAGTCTTATTTAAGTTGGGTTAGAGGAAAGGAAGTGGTCATAATGAGGGTATATGATTTTCTTGGAAAATTTTGCTACAAAACTGAGAAGAAGGTAGCAGCTGGAAAGAGACAAGGGTTCAAGGTATATTTTTTGTGTGGCAGATACTGCAGCATATTTGAATGCTGATGGAAATACTTGGTATTCTTTCTGTGTTTCAATGGATCATCTTTTGCACCTTACAGGTACTCCCATTCCTCTTTAGAGACTGTAGCTATAAGTCAGTGACTGTGATAGTTGGTGTTTGAGATGGAATAGAGGGAAAGATTTTTGGAAGTAAAAATGGTGTCAAGGAATTTATAGAGGCCAGGGTATTAGACAGATTATCTATGTGGCTCTTGAGGTTGCCAAGAATAATGGTAGGAGAATTTTTTTTTTTTTTTTGAGACAGAGCCTCAAGCTATCACCCTGGATAGAGTGCTGTGGCATCACAGCTCACAGCAACCTCCAATTCCTGGGCTCACGTGAGTCTCTTGCCTCTACCTCCCAAGTAGCTGGGACTACAGGCGCCTGCCACAACGCCCGGCCATTTTTTGGTTGCAGCCATCATTGTTGTTTGGTGGGCCTGGGCTGGATTCGAACCTGCCAGCTCAGATGTATGTGGCTGGCGCCTTGGCCTGTTGAACCACAGGCACCAAGCCAGGAGAAATGTTTAAGACAGGGAATCATTTGCTAAAATCTTACTGTATAAAGGGTAGGATGAGGCAGAAGGATAGATGACTGGAAAATGGAGAGGTGAGGTAAGAAAGGTATTGTTTCTTAGTTTCTAGGCTTGCTTTTAGAGGTTAGCTTGCAATATACTCTGTTGTATGTTATGTGAATCTCGAACACCTTCCTTGAAACAAAATAGAGCCATCTTATTTCCTATGTTGTGAATTGCCAAAGGCTTATTACTGTTCGTAATTTTATGTTAGGACTGATTTTTTAAAAAAAAAAATGGTATTGGGGTGGTGCCTGTGGCTTAAAGGAGTAGGACCCTGCCCCATATACTGGAGATGGTGGGTTCAAACCCGGCCCTGGCCAAAAACTGCAAAACAAACAAACAAACAAAAAAATTGGTGTTGTTACATGTAGTGTTTTACATTTTAAGTGTTTGTTCCAAGTGAAGTACAGCTTTACAAAATTCAACTGTGAAGAGTTCTTTAAGGAATGTAGTAGAGCTCTCTTTATGCCATAATAGGATATTGCTGTGTTTACAGCATGATTACCTCCACAGGTGACTCAGTGTGCCTCTAGATCAGTGTTTTTCAACATTTTTTATCTCATGGCACACTTGAACCTATGGTTAACTTTCCATGGCATACTTAAATTATGTTGATCAAAAAAAAAGAATGTACTTACTGTACTTTGAAGTTCTTTCAAAAATAATTAATTTTAGGGCAGCGCCTGTGGGGGGTGAGTAGGGCGCTGGCCCCATATGTTCAAACCTGGCCCCGGCCAAGCTGCAACAAAAATATAGCCGGGCGTTGTGGTGGGCCCCTATATGGTCCCAGTTACTTGGGAGGCTGAGATAAGAGAATCGCCTAAGCCCAGGAGCTGGAGGTTGCTGTGAGCTGTGAAGCCGGCACTCTACCAAGGGCGATAAAGTGAGACTCTTTCTCTAAAAAAAGTAAAATAAAAAAATAATAATTTAAAAATTTTTCACTGCATACCTGAGATCTTCTCATGGCACTGCTCTTAATTCAAGAGTTGGCAAACTCTGCCCTCATCCAAGCTTGCTCTTTTGTAAGTAAAGTTGTGTGGGTATATTGCCATGTTAATTTGTTGCTTTTATATTACAGTGGCAGAGATAAGTCATTGTTAGATTGTTGCTGAGTTTAAAGTAACTGTAGAACCTCTGTAAGTTGACTACCCAAGGGACTGGTCAACATAAGGAACTGGCCCATTGTACTGATAAGTACATGTGGTGCCTGTCCAGTCTATGAAAGTTAGGTCAACTTGACGTTGTCAGTGTAGGGAAATGGTCAACTATGGAGGTTCCACTGTATTTACTATCTGACCCTTTAAGCAAAACTTTACTGACTTACTCACTTTGTATCAGTGGGGTTACTGCAACTAGTGTTTAAAGAATTTATACACTCTAGTACCTTTCTGTCTTCTCTATGTTCAACCTTAGGGATATCCAACCTGCTGCTTGCTGGTCACAGAGTGATTTTGTGAGGGCTTTTTTTTGCTTATCTTGGTATCTGATATCATAAAGAGTATGCATGGACTTTTTTTTTTTTTTTTTTGCTAATTAGCTTTTGTTAGTGTTTGTGTATTTACAGTGGGGCCCAAGACAACTTTTATTTTTCCAGTGTATGGCAGAAAAGAAAAAAGGTTGGACACCCTTGCAACAGTTGTTTTAGTCTTATTGCAGGTAGTCTAACTACATAATTAACAGAGAAGAGCCCATTCATTGTGCCTGTTTTCCAACCTCAAAGAAAGAAACTTTATAACAGCTTTGGGGAACATTCAGATCTGCATATGTACAAAATATATATTTTTCTGGCTGTATGACCTCAGGCAAATTATCTCTTAGTACCTTATCTGTAAATGGAGATGGTAATAACAGTGCTTTCAGCACTGAGATTGAGATAGTACCTGTAATAAAGGGATTAGAATAGTGTCTGGCATAGTAGACACTCAGTAAATGTTACCCATTGTTAGTATTATCTTTATGTGATGATCTAAGCCATGGTTCTTAACTTTCCTAATGCTGTGGCTCCTTTAATATAGTTCCTGTGGGTTGTGACCCACAGGTTGAGAACCACTGATCTAAGCAATGAGTGATGAAGGGAACTATCTAGAGAGAAGGGGTAGAAAAGGTGAGAAGACTGAAAATATAACATGAGCATTTAGGAGTGGTAGAGAAAGATGAACTAGCACAGGTTGGAGTGACCAGAGAAGTAGTAAACCGGGGAGCATGTTAGCAGAAGTGCATGGTCCAAGTTTTGACCAGATTTTGGCTTTTGAGGAGAGGAGCTATTGTTTTGCTTCTAGAGCAAAATCAATTCATATGGTTTTAAAACTTTCTTTCCTTTTTTATAATCTTTTTTTTTTTTGCAGTTTTTGGCTGGGGCTGGGTTTGAAGCCACCATCTCCGGCATATGGGGCTGGCGCCCTACTCCTTTGAGCCACAGGTGCCACCCCTTTTTTATAATCATTTTAAGTAAGCAGAGGACTATGGAAATGAAATTCCTCCAAAGTAGAATGAATTTACTGGCACCCAGGTGTGTGTATCTTTGTGTATGTGTTTCTATGTGTGTATGGGTGTGTCCTATGGTGACAATTTATAATATTTACCATATATTTCTTTATGAGTTTTCTTTAAACATTTTTTCCTGTCATTGTTTTCTTCAATGAACCCAGGGAGTAAATTGTATCTTTTTGTAATACATAATTTTCTTATGCTGTTTTGGTATCTAGTCTTAGTTTACCTATTTTAAGGTTGATTTTTAAAATGACATTTTAAGGGATTATGTGAAGAAGTTCTCTTATGATTTAGTTTAGTTTCATGTTAGTTTTGTAATTAAAATGCTCAGGGAACTAACTTAAAATTAGGCATTTCTAGAAATGTGATATTGATGCATGTGTTTTAATTTTGAGGGAAATTTCAACAAAAGAGCCACTGAAGTTGTTCACTGCATGATATAAAAATAGTTCAGTGTGCTAAAGGAAAAATTGCACAAAGCATTTTGAACTGAATGCTCAATAGGGATGTTCATATTTCTGCATCAGGACTTGCATATTTGTTAAAAGTAGAACTGAGTTTGTGAAATGGGGTCAGTGAAATTACTCTAGGATGTCATTATATATGTTATTTGTCTTACTGATCTCTGTTATAGTGATATTTTCAGGCAGCTTTGCTAATAGTCATCTAAAGATTTCCTTTGGTAAATTTGGTCTACTAAAAAAATTTGTGATCTTACTAATCCCAGTATTGTCACCTTGCAAATATTTTAATAGTTTTCATAAAATTTAAAAGCTTATAAGGCCAAGTACAGTGACTCATGCCTGAAATCCCAGCACTCCGGGAGGCTGAGGCAAGATGATCACTTGAGGTAGGAGTTTGAGACCAACCTGAGCAAGAGTAAGACTCCTGTCTCTACAAAAAATGGAAAAAATTAGCTGGTCGTGATGGGCCCAAGTCCCATTTACTGGGGAGGCTGAGGAAGGAGTATCATTTGAGTCCTGGAGTTTTAGTTTACAAGCTATTATGATGCCATTGCACTCCAGGCTGAGTGACAGAGCAAACCCTGTCTCAAAAGAAAAAAAAATCTTATAAAGATTGGCTTAAATTCAGAGAAGTCATCACTTTAAAAGTTGATACCCTGACTGTGTCCAAAAGAGTTTGAAAGCATACGAATTTAAAATAACACTATGGGTTAACACTATGTTGACTAATTGAGGGATGTAAACAGAACAGCAATAGCCATAGAGTAGAGAGAGTACATGGTATTAGGCATTTGAGAGGAGTTAAGTTGTTATCACTAGACGCTGGATTTTGCTCTAAGTTAACCAGCATCTGAGGCAAGAAGACAAGCACATTGGGTCATGTATTAGTTCTTCCGACTATAGAAAGTACTGTATATATATTTGTTTGCAGAGACTTTTCTTGGAACTTAATCCAAAAAAGAGTTTTATTATAAAAACAAAAGTATATAATGTTGCAAAGCACAAAAAAGTATATGACATTGGACAAAATCTCCAACTACAAAAGACTCAGAACCACTGTTAAATTGGATAATATTTATGTTGACCCTCTATGAAGACCTTTATGAAAGAATCTGGCAGAGGAGCCTAGTTTCTGATCATCCAATTTAAACTAAGGGTACAACTTGAAAAATTTAGAAAGGCTATTTAATTAAATCATCTAGAGGTATGCTTTCCAGTACAGGGGCAACTAACTACATGTGGATATTTATGTCCAAATTTAAATTAATTTACATTTAATTTAAAGTTCAATTTTTCAGGTACACGAATGACATTTTAAGTGCTTACTAGTTACATGTGGCTAGGACTACCATCTTGGACAGAGCAAATATGGGACATGTTTATCATCACAAAAAGATTTGTTAGACAGTACTCATTTAGCCATTGATTTCCAAACTGACTAATCTTTAGAATTGTTGGGGTGCTTTGCAATTATGGAGATTTCCATGTCCCTTAAAGATCTTGTTCTACCCGTCTGAGATGATACTGGCAAATCTGTCATTTTAAGAATTTCCAGGTTGCTTAAGAACCTAACCTCAAGTTAGGTTTTAGAACTCCACATTTGATTATCTAATCTCTGTCTGAAGGGAAGCTCTGGTAGATGCTGGATGACAGTTCCTATCAGTATTCAGAAATGTTTATTGAGTTAAAATTATGAATTGAGTATTCCGATGGTTCAGCTAATTTGTGAGTGGTGTGTATGTGTGTGTGTGTGTGTGTGTATGTTGTTGTTAAATGTGAGATTAATGTATTTTAGCTATGACACTTACACAGCTGTCAAAGTTAACATAAACATTTGAACCTGTTCATTCATTCATTTAAAGACTAGTTTGTTCTCTTCCATATAAGCAAAGACTGTTGAGGGATAGCTAAAGGTAGAGTAATATTTTTTTAAGAAAAGTTTTGAATCTTCTTAAGTACTTGCATTGTTATTGTACTTTAGGCAATATCACCTGATCTCATTTTTTACTCTGAGGTATACTTTAACTCTCACTTTGATTTTTCTGTTGCCACTGCCTTGGTTTCAAACTTTGCCATCTTTTGTCAAAGAGATGGGAGAGAGTACATGTTATTAGGCATTTGAGAGGAGAGAACCAAATCCAGCATCTAGTGATAACAACTTAACTCCTCTAAAATGCCTAATAACATGTATTCTCTCTACATCTCTCTGGGCTCCTTGGTACCCATGGCACAGTTTAGGAACTAGGAGCCCAGAGGCACTGCAAAGAACTTAAAGAGGTGGCAAGAGATGTTTAAAAGTTAGAAGGAAACATAGCAGCATCTTTGGGAAGCCACACACACTATAGTTAGCCCTCCTGTGGGTTCCACATCTATGGCTTCAACCAACTGTGGGTCAAAAACTATTTGAAAAAAACAGACTTTTTTCTTGTTATTATTTCCTAAACAATACAGTATAACAAGTATTATATAGTGTTTACAATGTATTAGGTAGTGTAAGTAATACAGAGATGCTAAAGCATATAGGAGGATGTGTGCGGGTTATATGCAAATACTATACCATTGTCTATCAGGGACTTGAGTGTCCCAGATTTTGGTATCCTTGGAAGATCCTGGAACCAATCCCCTATGGGTACCAAGGGACAGCTGTATTTTTGGCTTGAAGTAGTTCAGTTTCAAAAATAGATTGTTGTATTCCTTTCAATATCATAATTTTGTAAAACTTGGTTTGGGGCAGTTGCTATAATAAAAAGCAGATACCAAGTGAAAAATGTATGTGGAACAGGCAGTATCCAATGTGATTCCGAAGTTGGGAAATTGTAAAGTGTCCAACACAGGAGTTTTTAGGATATACACCCTTCTTAAGTTGTTTGGACCAGAATATTTAATGAACAGAATGATAGGTATTTCTTTAGGTCTGGGGATGGAGGAGTCTGTGAAAAAATTACCAACTCTTAAGGGCCTTGTAAACCCAGAAAATTTGGAATTCTCTGGTGTAGGCTTGTGTGCCTTAATGCTTTACTACCTGGTCCTTTGCCTATATTACTGTCATAATTATTCTTCTAAAATGAACCTTCTATAGTTCCTCTTTGTTTATTGGATATACATTTAGCATGATAATTTAGTCTTTTAAATATGTCCTTATTCTATTTTACTACTCTTCTTCCTATCATTTTCCTTAAGATTTCATAATCTTAGGCTGGGCTCAGTGTCTCATGCTTGTAATCCTAGAACTCTGGGAGGCTGAGGCAGGTAGATTGCTTGAGCTCAGGAGTTCGAGATCAGCCTGAGCAAGATTGAAACCCTCCTTTCTACTAAAAATAGCCAGGTGTTGTGGTGAGCACCTATAGTCTCATGTACTTGGGAGACTGAGGCAAGAGGAACTCTTGAGCCCAAGAGTTAGAGGTTGCGGTGAACTGTGATGCCAGGGCACTTTACCCAGGGTGACAGACTGAGACTCTGTCTCAAAAAAAAATAGTCTCTTTCAAGTTTTATCTATCTTTTATTCCTCTTTTCCCTCTTTAAAAATCATTAAATGCAGAGCCTTGTAAGTAAAACTCTATTTCAAAGTTAAACTTAATTGAAACTGGATTTATTTATGCAGTAAGTGTGACTAGACATTTAAGTTTATGGTTCAGCTTTAATTTGAGAAATAATTTGCAAAGTAACTTTTAAAAAATTGGTTAATTCATTTATTTTAAAAGCTTTTTTTTTTTTAAGAGACCGTTGCTCATTCTTTTACCCTTGGTAGAGTGCCATGGCATCATAGCTTACGGCAACCTCCAGCTCTTGGGCTTAGGCGATTCTCTTGCCTCAGCCTCCCAAGTAGCTGGGACTATAGGTGCCCCCCACAATGCCTGGCTATTTTGTTGCAGTTTGGACGGGACCAGGTTTGAACCTGCTACCCTCGGTATATGGGGCCAGTGCCCTACTCACTGAGTCACAGGCGCTGCCCTATTTTAAAAGCTTTTAATGAAATAATTTTAGGTTTACAGAAGAATTGCAAACACAGTATAGAGAGTTCCTACATACTCATCACACACCTTCCTTTATATAACATTCAGGTAAATAAATTTATAATTGCCATTCATCAAAACTAAGAGATTAATGTTAGTACAATACTATTAGGCAAACTACAGACTTACTTAGATTTTATCACTGTTTTTTATTATTATTCTTTTTCTTTTTTCTTTTTTTTCTCTCTTTGTTTTTAAATTGAGACAGAGTCTCACTTTGTCACCCTCAGTAGAGTGCTATGGCATCATAGCTCACAGCAACCTCAGATTCTTGGGTTCAAGTGATTCTCTTGCCTCAGCCTCCCTAGTAGCTGGGTTATAGGCTCCTGCCACAATGCCTGGCTATTTTTTTTTGTTGTTGTTGTTTGTTTAGCAGGCCCAGGCCGGGTTTGAACCTACCAGCCCTGGAGCATGTAACTGGTGCCCTAACCACTGAGCTACAGGCACCCAGCCCATTATCCTTTTTCTGTCCATGGTTACAATCCATTATACCACATTACATTTAGTTGTCATATCTCCTAAATCTTCTCTGATCTGTGACAGTTTTTTAGTCTTTACTTACTGTTCTTGATCTTGATAGTTTTGAAGAATACTGATTAGGTATTTTGTAGAATGTCTCTGAAATTGGGTTAGTTTAATGTTTTTTTTAAATGATTAGACTGTGGTTACAGAATTTTGGGATGATACTGCAGAGCTAACACCATATTAGAGAGCATATAATATCATGACTTATCTCTGGTGGTAGTCACCTTTATCATTTAGTCTGTGGAGTTTCTCTATTCTAAAGTTACTACATATTCTTTATTTATTAGAAAACAACATATACTTGTGGGGAGGGAAATTAAATCCAACATATACTTGTGGGAGGGGAATTAAATTCCACATTCTGGAAGAAATATCAACTGGAAATAGAAGTATCAAAGGCTTTGTGGTGTATTAAAATCACCATGAAACTAATCTAATATGTTTTTGGGAGCACTTTGAGGTTTGGTTACTAATTTAAAAATCATTAGTAGCTTTTCCCTGTAGCAATTATTATTGTGTTCTAATGGTAATTTTCTATTTCCCTTATTCCTTCAACATTTATTTTTGTAATTCTTCTGTAAGGAATATTTGTATTTTATTTCTCATTTATTTATTTGGTTATGTATCAGTGTGGACTTAATAAACATTTATAAAATAACCATTTGAAATCATTACTGCCTTTGGTACTGAGGTTCTGACAAGGAGGTACATTGTTGTAACATGACTTCTGTTTTTAAAAAGAACCTTTATTTGAAATAATTTCAGATTCCCAAGTGGCAACATTTTACTCTATTTGCTTTATTATTCTCTCACACTCTCTATGTAATTTTTATTTTCTTAACATTTGAGAGTAAATTGCAAGTTGGTCCCCCCTTACCCATAAATACTTCACTGTATATTTCCTAAAAACAAGGATACTTTCTTGTATAATCACAGTTCAAGTTATCAAAATCAGGAAATTAACTTATATAATGCCATTACTTAATCTATAGACCTAATTCAAATTTCTCCAGTTAACCCCAAGAATTGTGTTTATAGCAAAAAAGAAATTTTTTTTCTCCCTAGACCAGGACCCTCATATGTTAAATTTGGTTTTCACATCTCTGTAATCTTTAATCTGGTAGAGTTCCTCCATCTTTGTTTTGACACTTGACTCTCAAGTGTCATTTGACCTTGAGACTTTTGAAGAATGTTTCTTAGTTTGGGTTTGTTTGATATTTACTTATGATTAAGTTCAGGTTATGAATTTTTGGTAGGAATACCAAAGTGATGCTGTGTACTCACTGCACTGTGTTAGGGGTCATATGATGTTGATTGGTCTCATTATTGTTGTTGTTATTATGTATCATAGCTCAGTGCAACCTCAAACTCCCAGGTTTAAGTGATCCTCTTGCATCAGCCTCCCTAGTAGTTGGAAAGGCCCAATTGGTCCCATTATTAATGATGTTAATTTTGATCAATTGGTTAAAGTGTTATTTGCCAGGTTTCTCCATTGTAAAGTTTTTTTCCTTTGTGGAAAGATTCTTTGAGACTACGTAAATATCCTATTCCTAATCAAACTTTTACCTACTAGTTTCAGCATTCCTTATACTTATGCTTTTAATTTGAAATAGATAGATTCATTTTTAAAAATTTATGTTTCACTTTAGAAATCTCCCTGTTTTTGTTGAATTAATAATTCTTGATGTGGTTCTCCAAGTAAGAATTACTTTTTAGAAAGGCATATCTGCCTCATCCTGACTATCCTGTTCCACCTCCCTGTTTTTTTCACTTTGTTCCACCCAACTCTGAAATGTAATTAGTTTCATTATTCTGGGTTCCTTTCCTTTTTCTTTTCTTTTCCCTTTCCTTTTGAAACAGATTTATTGGGTGTAACTCTTGTACTAAACAATTCAACCTTTTAATGTATACAATTCAGTGGTTTTTATGGTATTCCTAGAGTTGTGCAACCTTCATCATTGTCTAATTTTAGAGCATTTCCCTTACCCCCCAAACTCCGTACCTTTTAACAGTCACTCCCTATTTCTCTTGAACCCCTTTCCCCACCCTGTCCCCAGGCAACTGCTAATCTACTTTCTGTCTAGGTTTACTTATTCCAGATACAGTATTTCATGTAAATGGAATCATAGTATGAATATATGGTCTTTTGTGACTGGCTTTTGTCACATAGCATAATGGTTTTAAGATTCATCCGTGTATAGTATGTATCAATCAATACCTTATTCCTTTTTTTTTTTTTTTGTAGAGACAGAGTCTCCCTTTATTGCCCTCCGTAGAGTGCTATGGCGTCACACAGCTCAAAGCAACCTCTAACTCCTGGGCTTAGGTGATTCTCTTGCCTCAGCTTCTCGAGTAGCTGGGACTATAGGTGCCCGCCACAATGCCTGGACATTTTTTTTTGTTGTTGTTATTGTAGTTCGGCCCAGGCTGGGTTTGAACCCGCCACCCTCAGTACATGGGGCCGGCATCCTACTCACTGAGCCACAGGTGCCGCCCAATACATTATTCCTTTTTATTGCTGAATAATATTCTACTATATGGATATGTTACATTTTACTTACTTATTCATCAGTTGAGTTTGAGTTGTTTGTACTTGTTGGCTATTATGAATAATGCTGCTAATGAATATTTGTGTCTTGGGAATATACCTACAAGTGGAATTGCTGTGTCATATGGTAATTTTCTTTAGCTGTTTGAGGAGCTGCCCTACTGTTTTCCAAAGTGGCTGCATTATTTTATATTTCACAATGTGTAAAGGTTCTACTTTCTTGATACATCTTTATTATCTGTCTTTTTTATTTTAGTTATCCTAGTAGATGTAAAGTGAATATCATTGTGGTTTTGATTTGCATTTGTCTAATTGCTGAAATATGTTAAGCCATAGTCTTTTCATGTGTTTACTGATCATTTATTAATATTTGTTTTTTTGAAGAAATGTGTACTATGATCCTTTGCCCATTTTAATTGGATTATTTATCTTTTTGGTATTGCAGAAGTTCTTTATGAATATAAAACACTTACCAGATGTATGATTTGCAAATATTTTCTCTCATTCTGTGAGCTATCTTTTTATTTCCTTAAAGCTGTTTTTTTTAACACACAAAGGTTTTAATTTCATGATGTATCTATTAATATGTTAATAATGTATCTAGTTTTTATTTTGTTACTTGTGCTTTTGGTGTTGTATCTTAGAAGGCTTTGCCTAACCTAGAGTTACAAAGAATTGCTTGTTTTCTTCTAAGAGTTGTATAGTTTTAACTCTTTTTTTTTAGATTTTTATTTTTATTTATTTATTTATTTTTTTGAGACAGAGCCTCAAGCTGTCACCCTGGATAGAGTGCTGTGGCATCACAGCTCACAGCAACCTCCGATTCCTGGGCTCAAGCGAGTTTCCTGCCTCTGCCTCCCAAGTAGCTGGGACAACAGGCACCTGCCACAACTCCTGGCCATTTTTGGGTTGCAGTCATCGTTGTTTGGCAGGCCCAGGCTGGATTCGAACTCGCTAGCTCAGGTGTACCTGGCTAGCGCCTTAACCCGTTGAGCCACAGGCGCTGAGCCATATAGTTTTAACTCTTACATAAAGGTCTATAATCTATTTTGAGTTAATTTTTATGTATGATATAAAGAAGATGTCCAACTTCATTCTTTTGCATGTGAATATCCAGTTGTGCTAGCACTATTTGTTGAGGCTGAGTATGCTCTTCCTATATTTCTTCATAAATGAGGAGAACTGTATACTTTCAAAAAAATTATTTCTTTTTTCCTACATATAAGAGGTAAAACAATACAATCAGTACTCTCTTTCAATTGATTTTTCACTTAACATTATATCCTGGAAATCATTCCATAACAATTTATAGAGATCATCCTTATTCTTTCTTTTACAGCAACAAGGTACTGTCTTTGCGATATACTGTAGTTTATCCAACTTTTCTCCCATGTATAGGCATTTAAGTTGCCTAATATTTTCCAAATATAAACAATATTTTAATGAATAATCTTTGTGTTTGGACATAGATTCCTA
Organism: Perodicticus potto; assembly: GCA_963574655.1. NCBI lineage: Eukaryota > Metazoa > Chordata > Mammalia > Primates > Lorisidae > Perodicticus > Perodicticus potto. Next base: position 3,430 of record CAUYRH010055383.1, on the reverse strand, counting down.
AAAATAAGATTGCTGTATGTAGTCTTGTTATATATTGCCAAATTCCTCTCCATGAAGTTTTATCAATTTGCATTACCTCCAGAAACATATGAGGATTCCTGTTTCCCCACAGTCTTGAGTACCAAATTTGCTGTCTTAATATTTTTGACAAATTGAGAAGTGAGAAAGGTATCTTGATATTGTTTTAAAATGTACAGGCAAGGGCACAGGGGGCTCACACCTGTAATCCTACCACTCTGAGAGACAGAGCCAGGTGGATCACCTGAGCTCAGGAATTTGAGACTAGCCTGAGCCAGAGTGAGACCCCCATCTCTAAAAATAGCCGAGCATTGTGGTGGGGACCTGTAGTCCCAGCTACTTGGGAGGGTAAGGCAAGACAATCACTTGAGCCTAAGAGTGTGAGGTGGCTGTGAGCTGTGACGCCACGGGACTCCACTGAGGGTGACAAAGTTAGACTCTGTCTCAAAAAAAAAAAAAGTATAGGTATACTTTGAAAGTTATACCTTGGAGATACTGCAGGCTCAATTTCAGACCACTGCAATAAAGCAATTATCACAATAAATTAAGTCACATAAATTAATTGGTTTCCCAGTGAAAAGAAAAGTTATGTTTATACTACTTTGTAGTCTGTTAAATGTACAATAGCATTATGTCTTTAAAAAGTACATTCCTTAATTAAAATATACTTTATTGCTGAAAAATGCTCAGGAGCATTTGAACCTTCATGGAGTTATAATCTTTTCGCTGGTAGAAGACCTTGCTTTGGTATTGATGACTGCTGACTGATCAAGTTGGTGGTTGAAGGTTTTGGTGGCTATGTCAGTTTCTTAAAAAAAAGATGACAATGAAGTTTGTTATAATGATGGACATTCCTTTCACAAAAGATTTCTCTATAGCGTGCATTGATGTTTGATTTTATCCACAGTAAAACTTTTTGCCAAGTTGGAGTCCCCAAATTCTGCTGCTGCTTTATCAACTAACGTGATGTAATATTCTAAATCCTTTGCCATTTGAACAGTGTTCATTGTGTCTTCACCAGGAATAGATTTCAATCTCAAGTTTTATCATGAGGTTGCAGCAATTCAGTCATATCTTCAGGTTCTACTTCTAATTCTAGTTCTCTTGCCTTTCTACCATATCTGCAGTTACTCTCTCTGATATTTTGAACTCTTCAAAGTCAGCTATGGGAGCTGAAATCAACTTTTTGTCAATGCTGTTAATGTTGATATTTTGACCTCTTACTTTACCCAGCTGTATCATAGGAATCACTATATGTGGCAGCTCTAGCCTTAAGAAATGTATTTCTTCAGTAATAAAACTTTAAAGTCAAAATTACTTCTTGCAGTATGGATGTTGTGTTAGCATTCATGAAAACAACATTGATTTCCTTGCACATCTCTACCTGAGCTCTTGGGTGACCAGGTGCGTTGGTAATGAGCAGTAATTATTTTGAAAGGAATCATTTATTTATTTATTTATTTATTTATTTATTTATTTATTTATTTATTTATTTTTTGTAGTTTCTGGCTGGGGCTGGGTTTGAACCTACCACCTCCAGCATATGGGGCCGGCGTCCTACTCCTTTGAGCCACAGGCGCCATCCGGAATCTTTTTTTTTCTTCCCTTGAACAGTAGGTCTTAACAGTAGTCTTAAAATAGTCAGTAAAGCATGCTGTAAACAGATGTGCTGTCATCCAGGTGTCGTTGTTCAATTTATGGAGCATAGGCAGAGTAGATTTAGCATCATTCTTAAGGGCTCGCATTTTTGGAATGGTAAGTGAGCATTGGCTTCAACTTGGAGTTACCAGCTGTGTTAGCCCCTAAAGAGAGTCAGCCTGTCCTTTGAAGTTGAAGATTTGAAGCCTGTCCTTTGAAGACTGACTTCTCTCTAGCTATGAAAGTCCTAGATGGTATAGTCTTTAAATAGTAGGCTGTTTTGTCTGTATGGAAAATCTGTTTTTTAGCGTAGCTGCCTTTATCCATGATTTTAAGTAGAACTTTGGGATCACTTGCTGCAACTTGTACATCAGTACTTGGTGCTTTGCCTTGCACTCCTGTGTTGTGGACATGGCTTCTTTCCCTAAACCTCATGAATCAACTTCTGCTATCTTTATTTAAACTTTTCTTCTGAGGCTTCCTTACGTTTCTCATCCTTTAAAGAATTGAAGAGAATTAGAGCCTTTCTCTGGATTAGATTTTGGCTTAAGGGAATGTTGTGATTGGTTTGATCTTTCTATCTAGACCAGGGGTCCTCAAACTACGGCCCGCGGGCCACATGCGGCCTGCTGAGGACATTTATCCAGCCCGCCAGGTGTTTTTGCCTCCACTGCCTGTCCTGTTTAGCAGTGGACTCATCCCCAGCCCGCAAAATCTGTTAGCAGAAAAACCATTGGTTGCATTCCCAAACAAAACATGTGTGGATTCACTAGAAAGGTTGCAAAAGGAGTTCCAATTTAGATTTAAAGAGTTTCATCTCCATGAACCGGACATACAGCTTTTTCATAACCCATTTTCTATTGACATTGAAAATATGGAGGTCAGTCCCTGAAGTCCTGCCCCAGCTGCCCCTCTGCCAGCTGCTCCGGCACCACCTCAGGCACATCTCCTGCAGGCGAGAGCGGCCGAGCGCTCCTGCAGCTTGGCTCCTGCAGCTTGGCTCCTGCTCCGGCTCTGGCTCTGCACGGACGGCAGCTTTCTGGCTTCTCCATGGGGCTGGCCTGCGGTGCCCGGATTCTCTAAGAACGTTTTCACTGTTGCTCGGAGGACACATGCAGTGGGATTCAGAATTCCTGGAGAATTGCCTTTGTGAGAAGCTGGAAGTATTTCTTTAAATTCCATCTTAGTTTTTCAAAGAAACAGCAAGAAACTATCGAGTAGGGTGCCAGCCCCATATACTGAAGGTGACAGGTTCAAACCCAGCCTGGGCCGAACTGCAAAACAGAAAAATAGACGGGCGTTGTTGCAGGCGCCTGTAGTCCCCGCTACTCGGGAGGCTGAGGCAAGAGAATTGCCTAAGCCCAGGAGTTGGAGGTTGCTGTGAGCTGTATGAAGCCATGGCACTCTACCTAGGGCGACAAAGTGAGACTCTACAAAAAAAGTGAGACAAAGTGAGACTCTACAAAAAAAAGGGTGACAAAGTGAGACTCTACAAAAAAAAAAAAAAAAGAAAAGAAACTATGAACAACATTAGTAATGAAGAGTTTGACTGCCACTTGCTTGATGAAGGTTTTACTGCCAAGGACATTCTGGACCAAAAAATCATTGAAGTTTCCTCTGCTGATGATAAGGATGCCTTCTATGTAGCAGACCTCAGAGATGTTCTGAAGAAACACCAAAGATGGCTAAAAGCTCTTCCTCGTGTCACTCCCTTTTATGCAGTCAAATGTAATGATAGTAGAGCCATTGGGACAGGATTTGACTGTGCTAGCAA
>CAUYRH010055382.1:0-14217 GCA_963574655.1 Perodicticus potto | reverse complement strand
ATATAGTGATTAAAAGGCCATGAAGGCTATGTTAAATAGTTCAATGAAAATATTTCAGATTGTATATAAAGTCAGCACATTGTGCCCCATGATTGCACCAATGTACACAATTATGATTTAATAAAAATTTTAAAAAAAGAAGAAAAAGAATATATACGATTTTTCCTCCATATCAGCTGAGTGTTATGACTGAATGGAATGAGATTTTCTTTTAACTATTAGGAATCTTCAATGGGAAATAAAATATAAGGTTACAAAGAAAGAAAGTAAAAGTAGTAAGACATGAAAAAGTACATCTGTACAAGAAAAAAATATTTATTAACAGCAGAGCTCTGCAGGTAGAGAAGCAAAGGCGCGGAGAGGAGAGGGGACTCCTCTCATCAGGTCTGTGGGCAGCAAGGTGGCCGAGCTCTGTGATTATTCTTCCATGTGACTCAGTGCCTTGTGATGTAGAGGAGATTTTTACTGTAAGCAGGGCAGAGCCAGCAGTGTGACAGATGTCTCTGGAGGGTAAGGAAGAGGGGCTGAGTTCTTTCCCACCCTGGGGCTGGGTGTTGAGCAAAGAACTCAAAGCTAGGTCACCCTTGAGCTGAGGAGTGCGTCAAGTGGCAGAGGTGGGGGAAGTAGAGCAGTGCGTCTGGCTCAAAGAAGCAGTGGAGGGACCTGGACGCATGAACCTGCCAGCACCTCCACCCCACAGCTGTCATGAGGACAGCATAAGGGGCATGATGGGAAAGGGCAGTGAGTCTGCACCACATTGTCCTCTCACCTGTGTCTCAGTGTCACAGTCAGCAGCGAGATGGGAGGAGAGAGGGACTGTGACCTGGATTGTCACTGGGGCAGGGACATCTGTGATCAGGCTGTCCTATTGCCCACCCTCCCCTCTTTCTTCAGTTCCGCAGCTCTGGGTCCCTGGCTGTGAAATGGTGGCGTGGGCCTGGGGGTCAAACAAACAAGCCGAGAGTTCTTGGGGAAGGCGCGTCACACCTGGGCTGATGAAGCAGCAGGCGCTTCAAGGGCTCCCCGGGGATCTTAGAAATGTGCTGGGTGCCAGGTTCGTGGAGGCACCTCAGGAGATGGTAACATCTAGAAAAATGTGACACAGGAAAGTCCCAGCAGAAGCAGAAGCTGTCATGTGCTATCTCAGAGCCCACGGTTGCTCTCTAGGACGTTAGAAACTCAGTGGGGTATTGACCAACAAGGCTGACTCAGTTTTCCCAGGTTCAGCCATGAGGACATTTGGGTCCTCTCCCACTAACACCCACCTGTCTGTCACGTTGCAGGGCCTGGATGTGTGTGTGGACTCGGGGTGAGCTGGCTTGGCGCCTCTCACCAAAGAGCCAGCTCAGCTGGTTCCCCACTGTTGATATGTAACTGGGGTTTCAGGGAGTTGGGTGCTCACACCTCCAAATCAACCAGAATTTTCCAAAGTAAACCTGTAACCCTTGGGGACATGTTAAATTCCTCAGAGCTGTGAGCAACGTTGGAGGCAGCAGCTCAGTCCTAGGGTTTCTCAAACATGAGGATATTCAATAGCGTCTTCCCTGATCTGCAGGTGTCAAGCTTGTGGGCCACCCTCATCCCAACAACACCCCCCAGGCTTGGACCCCAGCCTCCCGAGAACACGGCAGCATCCCTTCAACAAGGAGGAGGTGGTGGTTGGAGGCTGTGGGGAGAGTGGAAAGGGAGGAGGGCACAGCTCGAGGGTGGTCCCTGCCCCAAAGCCCCTTCCTGCAGCCTTACTTTGGAAAGGGAAGCACCAGGAAATGGAGACACCTTGCTTTTGACCATGAGCTTTCTCTGTGTCCTTCCTCTTTGAGAGAAGACAATTGTCTCCATTTCACAGATGAGCACACTGAGGTCCAGAGAGTTGGCATCGCTTGGCCAAAGTCACACTGTGAGTGGACTGGAATGCAAGTCCTTTCCACCACAGTGGCTGCACCTACATTACCACAAAATGGGTGTTGTATCAATCCAGTCATAAGTGCAAGGACATGCAAGACCCAGCCTGTCCTCTCAGAGCACATTGAGAGCTTACAGGGCTCACAGCACAGGTGAGACTGAGGAGAAGTGCTCGGGACTGCGTGTTACTGTCCAACTGAGTCCCCACATAAGGTCACGTGAAGAATAAACGTGTGAGACGTGATGCCGCCCTCAGCATTCGGGGAGGAGCAGGTGGCATTAAGGTGCTGCCCTCCCTCCTGTCAAACATATCTAGGTCTCTCTCCAGGATAGGGGCCAGGTCCTATGTGCGTCTCTGTCTGGGGCACCTGTGGCAATGCCTGACACTTAGCAGGTGCTCAGGGAACTAGTAGGGATGTCTTGAGGTAAGGGACGTTCTTCCATGTGACTCAGGCAGCCCTCACCATACATATTCATGTCTTCTTTGCAAAGTAAAAATAATAGTACTGTGATTTGTGACCCAAATGAGAACAAAAAAAAAAAAAGAAAGAAAGAAAGAAAGAAAGAAGAAGAAGAAAGAAACAAGAAAAAAAGGAGAAGGTTCACTGTGACAGTGGGCCTAGGTGGTCCTTACCATTAGCACAGATCCTCACAGGAGGGGTTAGTACCTGCTAGACCAATGGGCTGGGTTGAGTTCTGTGTGTTTGCCGAGCTCCTCTAGATCGACTTAATTTCAAAGTATGTGCAGAGCAGAGGCTAGACTTGGTCAAGACCATCACCCTCTAAATGTTTGTACTTTTTCTGCTCAACTAGACTCCATGAGGGAAGTGTCTTGTTCCTGGTACTGTGTAGTGGAACCTAGCAGTGCCTGTGCCTGCCGTGGTTGTTGGTACCGAGAGGCACTCACCAGCCTCCGCTGGGCGGTTCCATGCAGACACACACGCACTGACATCATTCATTCACGGATTCAATGCATGTGCACTGGCCATCTGCTCCGTGTCAGGCACTGAGGACATAAAAATGAACACAGCGTAACTTAAATCCCCAGAAGCACAGTTCAGCGGAGGACACAGACAGGTCCACAGACATCTCAGGTGCAGGAGTAAGGCCACCCAGAGCACAGTCCTCAGTGTGGTGTGGCCCAGAGCAGGCCCAGGGAGGGCAGTCCAGACCTGCCGGTCTGAGGGCCTAAGGCAAGCTTTAAGATGAAAGTGACATTGGACTTGGGTCTGGAGAAAGGAAGGACAAGACTTGGGTTGCAGCAGTTGGGTTGAGCCACAAGAACGATGCTAAGGGGTCTGGACTCCACAGTGTGGGCAATGGGGAGACGGAGAAGGGATGGGAGAGATTTAGGGTTATAGAGGAGGACTCAGTGCAGTGGTAGGGTGGACACTGGCCAGGAGCAGCAGAGACCAGGAAGGAAGAGGAACCAGGAGGCTATTGCTCACACCCAGCTGGACATGAGGAAGCTCTGAGCCAGGGCGGTGACATGAGGCCGACAATGGGAAAGGTGCTCTGGTCAGCTGCAGCCATGAAGAACCACACTGGAGGATTACTCAGCTCTCTGCCTCTTTCAGCCTCTTTGGCTACAGGCCGGGTCACTTTGACCCCAAACAATATTAACTTAAAAAGTCAAAATTACAGACATTTGCTTAGATGGACCAGCAGCTTTGGAAACGCAGGAGCTTGAACCGTGGGTTGACTTGGCATCACGTAGGGCCCACATGGGTGATTCACTGAGCGGGTTACTCATAGCTGCAAGTGTTTGATCAAAAATGATGACCAGCAATTTCAGGAAGAGTTGAGAGGAGTTTTTTCTCTCAGTGACACTGAACTGGGTGAATTCTAAAATTTCACTGAAGTCTAACATCCAGAGTAAAGGCCCCTGCCTTTAATGAGCTCACGTGCCAAAGGCTTGAACTCGTAGCCATGGAGCAGAGTTGAGTGTCAAAATCCAGTTTGCCCTGTGTGATGTGACTGCACATGAAAAGCTTCCAGGGGACAACCAAGGCCTTGGTGACTCATCTTCCTCAAGCTGAGATCCACAATTACTCCCCAGGAGGAGGCGCTGGGCAGGGGAGCTGGCCTGCTGAGGAGAGTGACTGTTCCCTCTGAGCCACTTTTGACAGATTCTTGCCTCTGTTAATATCCCCCATGAGTCATCCTTTTCTAAAATGAGAAAGGAAGATCCACAGGGACCTGGGGAGCCTGGACGCCTCCTGCGTTTCCATGGGGGTCAGGGCTGCTCTCCCGAGTGAGTCAGGAGATGCCTCCCTACACGTGTGGAAGAGGCTGTGGGCCATGGGAGTGCAAAACTCCTGGAAACCAGGATCCAGACCTCTCTTTGCTGTGGGCGAGCTGGGCTCCCCCTCTTCTGGGCCCCACAGTATATCTGAGCGTAAAGCAGCAATGTCATGACTTGCTCAGACAATTCTCAAAAATCTCCTGCTGGCTCTTTAGTCCACATCTGAAGAGTCAAAGCACAAACATCTGTCCCCTAATTCCCCAGAGCACTGAGGGGTTCTCCACATTTGTCCTCACTCTCAGCCCTGTGGAAGCCACATGATGGACGTGGGGACAGGGGGCTGCCATGGCACCTCTGTGCACTGGCCATGCTTGGCGCCTGATCAAGCTCCCTAGTCTACCCTCGCCCTCTCTTCCTCCCATTGTTCCTTTCCTAGGGTGCTTGCTCCCATCAGACTGGGCCACTTACTGTCCTCCCACATCCCCAACTTCTCAGCCTCCAACGGTTGGTTCCCTTGGCAGCTCAATTTCCTTGTTACTAATCTAGTTATTTCCTGATTCAATCATCGAGGTAATCTTGGAGTTAATCCCTTTCCCCAGCACACCCAGAACTTGGTCTGGTCCTCACTTACTGCCATTGAACTCCTGTGCCTCCTTCCAGGCCTATGGGAACACCACCTTTTCCATGAAGTCATGTCTTAGTCCTCAGTTTGGGGCTCTTATAACATGCTATACCTAAAATAATGCAATGATACCTCTCTTCCCAGACTACAGTGGCCCAAGTAAATGTCCCACATCTTTATCACAAGGCTCTTGAGATCAGGAGTAGCACCTTACCCTAACTGATGTCTCTAGCCCCAGACATGGTGCCTAATATATAGTAGATTCTCTAATAAAAATTATGGAAATATGGGCTGTCATGCCTAAACTCTCCACCATTCAGACCTGCATCAGATCCCTCTGGAGACTGAAACATTCTGTTAAGGACATATATCACCCCAGGACAGCTCCCTCTACAGCTACAATGAGTTTATCAATATGGTCCTGTACAGACTACATTATTGATATTCACATATAGACTTAAAAATTCCTTTAAAAATCCTACCAAAATGAGTGTCCTTCTAGCTCATGAAAAATTTATTTTTCCTCTTATGTTATGAGAAATCCATTTTAAAGATGGTACACACTCAAAGGAGATAAACAGAGCAGAAAGGTCTCCATGAGTACCTTTGGGCTGGTACCGGCTCTGCAGAAACTTCAACCCACATGCTCTGGGCCTCTTTCCTCTAATAACAGAAACAAACAGCCTAATGAAAATGGAAGCAGTCTGTCAATTGTCTGCACTTTGAGAATTTGCCTAAGTACTTGAAAATAGAACAGGCTAAATTTTTGCAGGTCTAACCAAATGTTTTCGGTCCCAAGTGCAATGGCAATATTGGCCACAAATCAAATATTTGAGGAGGCCAAACAGTGCACAAAATCAGTATTTTTCCCTAGCATTAAAAATAGATAATGACTAAAAATCAGGGAAAAAGAAGTGTTTGCCTGCACAGGGGAAAGAATAGAATCCAGTGGTTTAGTTGGCCGCAGAAAAACGGAATAGGAAGGGTGTTTGAAGCAGCTTCCTCATCATCTCTGCCTACAAATCAGACATCTTCTCCCCTGGTTTATTTTGTACCTTCTCAGACTGAAAGCCCTGGGCCTCCTCTGGTGCTGTGAGGAGCACCCATGTGGAAGTCTTCACCTGGGATTCAGGCCAGGTGCTGTGATCAGCCCCCCAGGTGCTCTGGATGTCCACTTACTGTCCAAGAAGGCCACCTTTGGACACTGTTACCAGCCAGGATAGGGGCTAGTGTCCATGCATGGGGCTCTGTCACCATGATTTGAGCATTCAGTGGGGCTTTGCCTGTCAGTAGAGAGGGAGCAAGTGACGTTTTCAGAATCCCTGAAGATGATACATCCCGCATTGCTCCTGACAGGCTCCTACAGAAGTGACTGCCAAGTGACCTTTTGTTTGGAAGAGATTGGGCCCACACGAAACTCAGGGATTTTTTTTGGCCCCTAATGAGAGAAGTGTTCAGCTTCCTTAACAGCCTATTTCTACACACTTAATTAGGTTGACCATATAGTCCATCAAATCCATACCTTCACATTGTGGGCATGCCTCACAGTCCACTGCTCACTATTAGGAGATTTTCTCTGTATTTTCCTGATCTCTGGTCTTCCATCAGGTTTTGCTACTGACCTTGCTTAAATAGAGCTCCTGAATCAGATGCCTTCCAATGCTGGGCAAAATGGATCTCTGTGGAAAGTTCTCTCGGGGAATGCAAGGGCCATTGAGCCACTGGGTGTGTCAGTGCAAACCTTCTGAAGTAAAGGAGGAAATGGTGGCCTTGATCCACCAGCAAGCCCCTTCCTTATAAAGAGTGGGAAGAGAGACTTTACTCGGTGTGTTTCTGCCATGCTCATGCAGGTGGATACATGGAAGACCCAACCTATGGAACTGGCAGTGTCGAAAAGGTCCCATAACTCTCAGATATTATTGGAAAACCAGCACTTCTCTAGAAGGAGCAGGAGACAAAGGTTGCCACAAACTCTGCTGCAGGCAGTGGTAGGCCTTTGTGATAGATTCCATTATCCACCTAGATTGTCTATTTTATCTAAACTTTTACTTTAATAAAAGGCATGCCCCTACACAAGAGAAGAAAATATTTGCAAATCACATATCTGATAAAGGACTTGTAGCCAGAATATATAAAGAACACTTACAATTCACTAATAAAAAACCAAACAGCACAATCTTTTAAAAAGGCAAAGAATTTGAACAGACCCTTCTCCAAAGAAGAGATATAAATGGCCAACAAGCACATAAAACAATGCTCATCATCCAAGAAACACAGATCAAAACCATAAGATACCATTTCAAACACCCTAAGATGACTATAACCAAAAAGTCAGAAAACAAAAAGTGGGGGCAAAAATATGGAGAAATAGAACCCCTATACTTGGCTATTAGGAATTTAAAATGGTGCTTTTGGAAAGCCGTTTAATAGTTTATGAAAGCATTAAACACAGAGTTACCGTATCGCCCAGCAATTCCGCTCTCAGGCGTGTAACCAATAGAATTGAAAGCATATACACATTCACGGCAGCACTGTTCCTGACAGCCAAAGAACAGAAATGTCATCAGCTGATGAATGAATAGGCAAAATGCGATCTGGCCACACGGTGGAATATTATTTGACAATGAAAAGGAATGGGAGGACCCATGCATGCTGCAAAGTGAATGAGCCTCAAAAGCACTGAGATAAGTGAGAGAAATTAGTCACAAAAGATGAAATATCGTCTGATTTTGTTTGCAGCTGACCTTTCAACAACTAAGGGTATGGGTGCTGATACCCCCATGCAGTCAAAAATCTGTGTATAACTTTTGATTTCCCCCAAACATGACTACCAATAGCCTACAGTTGACCAGGAGCTTTAGCCGTTGATTAACTTCTACCCACATGATATATGTATTGCATATATTTTAACCAAAAAGTAAGATAGAGAAAAGAAGATGTTATTAAGAAGGTCCTAAGAAAGAAAGAAGTATGTGATTTATTGGGTGAAATGGATTATTGGGAAGGTCTTCATCCTCCTGTCTTCATGTTGAGCAGCCTGAAGAGGAGGAGAAAGAGAAGGGGTGGGTTTTGCTCTCTCAGGGGTGGCAGAGGCAGGAGAGGTGAAAGAGGTGGGGGAGAGAGGAAGCCACATTCGGTGTAACTTTTATTCTAAAAATCTGGTTATAATGGACCCACACATTTTGAACCAGGTTGATCAAGGGTTAACTGTGTATGAATGTCCAGAATAGACATTTCCAGAGGGATAGAAGGAAAATTAGTGATAACGTAGGCTGGGGGAGTTGACCGGGTTTGGAGTTGGGGATGGGAATATGGGAATGAGGTTTCTTAACTATAGTGGTAGTGGGGTGAAAAAAAGCTTCTACAATTAAATGTGGGAATAGTTGTACAACCCTGAATATACTAAAAAACATGGAATAGTATATGCTGATTTTAAGTGGGCAAATGTATGTGAATTGCATCTCAGTAAAGCTGTTCAAAGTAAAGAAGAAACGTGTGCCAAGATAGTTTGAAAAAAATAAATACGTGTATCCAGTGGCATTAGTTCTGCCAAGGTGCCGTTCACTAGAGCTGACTATTCAGATCCTGCGTGGACTACAACTAGCTAGGAATAGTCTGCAAATGCCAATTTTAATGAGGTGTCTTGTCCCAAAATACCACTAAAAAGCTACTTTGTGGTATTGAAGCTAGTGTTGGGGAATTATTTAAGTCCTAATTAAATAGGTGCCTAACCTAATTATTACTTGAATTGGAAACAAAACATTTTTCATGGTTTATTTACGATTGTAGTTGCAAATTGGTGCATGTAGAGATGACTCCACAGAATGAACGTGGTTTGCTGGCAACCTCCTCTCCCATGAGAGCTGAAAAGTCCAGCTCTCAGTTAAACACCTTCACCGGTGCCCCATGATAGCCTGCTTGTTGTCTACGCTCAAAACCTATGCAGGGCACACTGACGACCTTCGGTGTTTGCTTGGCTCAGATGTGATTGTAAATACATGTGCTGACATAGAAAATCTGGGGTAGGAACAGGAATGGTCATTCTAGAAACCTCGTGTGTATGCACACGTGTCTGGTTCTCATGCATGTATGTATGAACAATTATGGTAAAGAAATCTCAAGCTTGAATAGAGAAACACAAACTAAGACTCTACAAAGCCGGGGTTTTAGCAGAGAGGCGATGAAAACAGACAAGCCACGGAGAAGAAAACAGGTATGTGTGCTGATGGTGAGGTGGGGCAGGTGGTTACAGGGCCCTGGAGAATGAATGAAGCATTTGGACTATGACAGGCCAGCGGGAGGTGCCGCAGGTGGGAGCAGGTCAGGCTCTAAAGGCCAGAAATAGTATTTGAAGAGCAAAGTTTAAATGTTAAAATGTCACCCATTCCTTCTGCTCCCATTAGCTCTCCTTTAATAGACCCTGGAGGCAGCTCTCAGCCTTTTTGCTCTCCTGCCCAGGGATTTCCAGTGATTTTCAGGTAAAAAGAAGAAGATGACACATGCAAAGAGCCTTTGGAAGGTGCAGCCCATGGCCCAGTGGCTGAATTATTTCCAAGAGCAGCCAAGAGGCTGGCCCGTCTCCACGGCCTGTAGCCTGCTGCTTCTCCACAATTTCTTTTGTTCCTAGGGGTGGAAGGGAGAGAAATCTATTCAATCAACTGAACACTGGGGTACTCAGGGACATTCTGGAGAAATAAGAACTGAGAAATCACTCTCACTCCTAAATAGCCTAAAAGATGGAGGTGCCAGAGTGTTTTCAACGTTGTCTGTCCTCATCCCAGTACAGATACCCCTCTTGGCTCAGGGCCTTCCTGTGTGACAAGAAATCCTCTTTGCTAAGTGCAAATCCCCCTTGAGTAGGGATCCAGGCTACTCAAATCCTCTATTGTATCGAGTACATATGGGGGTCCAGAAAATGGTGCTGACTGCAGACACTGAGGGGTAGGAAGCTCAGGGGTGAGTTTTCAACCCGGTGGTGGGGAGTGGAGGGCAGAGCAGTGGGAGGGGTCTCTATCCCAGCCTTTCAGTTTCCTCTGCCCCAGCACCTGGCTTAGGCCCCGCTCTTCAGTGGGCTGGCATTCTGGAGAGATGGGGACACTCCTTCTGCCAAATGCCCACTGCGGAGGTGAGCACCCAGGTTCTTGGCATCCAGCCATCATCAGCCACAAGCCACAAAACATGGTTTGGGCACCTCCCGTGGACACCTGGAGAAGAAAGGTCTCACAAGCCAATGCTGGGGTCATGTTCACACATGATCAGCTGCAACCAAATCTCGGTTTACATCTATAAGATGGAGATAGTAATGGCTAATGATGATATTGTGACAATAAGTGAGATGCTGAGTGACAGTACATGGCTCCTCCCTTCTCCCCCCTTACCTCCATCACCTCTTTCCATGCATGTACCCTGCTTGTCTCACTCTGCATTTGTTGAAGTTCTCCTGCTTTATGGAGACTTAACAAGAAACCCTTCTGTGTTCATTTGCATACACATTTCCTCTTTGAACCCTTTCTCAAAGCAGGGGCATGTGGTTTATTATTAATGTGCAACTGAGCCACAGGGATCGTAGATCACTTGACACAGGTGACAGAGCTGGGTCCCAAAGTGCCAGTGCTGAAGTCTGAGTCAGGTGTCGGCGTCCCCTGCTGCCCCCTGGTGGTAAGCCCCCATCATGCCAGTCACACACACCACCGGCAGCCCCGGCCTCAGAGCTGAAAGCTACCACCTCCCTGCTGAATTTATGCCTCTCTGTCTCATGTATGTGTCTTTCACAGAGGTGACATCAAAGTATCTTGTTATAAGAGAAGCAAAGGATACATCAATATGCAGGGGGCACACACTTCAACTCCATGCCTCCTCCCGCCCCAGCTGCCAAAGTGCAAGCAGCCCTTTTGCTAAGTACTGCCACGCAAATTTGTGTGAATATATATTTCAGCACGAATGTCACCATGCAGTATCCACCATTCTGAAACTGATCTCAACAATATGCCTTGAGGAACCTTTCAAATCAGCTGCCAGGCTTTTTAAGGGATCTGTTGTATGCCTGATCTCCAGCTTTCCAGATCCCCATGATGGATGTTTAGGTTGTTTCCATTATTTTGTAATTTGAATAATGTCACAATGACCATCCCTAGACATTCATCCTTGTGCAGAGAGATGTAAAGCTTTCTGCATTATACCCATTTTACAGATAAAGAAAATGAGGCAGGACGCGATGAAAGGATGTGCCAAAGGTCACAGAACATGGGTGTCCTGAATCCTCCATCTTTGGAGCACAGAGAGGGGAATTCCAGGATTTTCCCCAGAGGGAGCAGTTGTCATCACCACGTGGAATTCTGCACACATGCCCTTCCTCCTCATGTCACCTCAGGCACGCAGCTCTGCCTACGCCACTCCCTGCTTAAAACGGCTCCTGGTTCCTACTGACTTTAGCGCAGAGCTGAGCCTGGAGGCCTGTGGCCCACCTGCCCCTCCAGTGTATTCCAGGGCCCTCGCCCTCTGGGAAGCGGGTGTGCGTTCTTCCCATGCCATGCTCATCATTGTCCTCAGGTGTTCTCTCTGCTGCTGCCCAGGAGGCCCGCTCCCACTCAGGTCTCAGGCCCCACTGACCTCCTAGTGAGCTGGGCCCTGGGAGGCTGGGGATTTGCTTACCTGCCCCTCTCGTGCCCAGGCCGTGATCTCCAAGAGAATAAGACTGCGTCTGCCATCTGCTGTACACCCCAGACGTGCTGCCAGCCTGACTGTCAGTGTGGACACGCAGAATGACTGAACATACACACACATGCCAGAGTCACACTCTGCCCCCACTGGGTGCTCTCGGACGCTGGGCAGATATCAGGCACTCGAGACCACTGACACTTAGACACAAGACCACACTCCAGTGTCCAGGATGATCAGGGATGCACAGAATCAGCCCACTTTGGTTGATTTTATTTCTACTGTTCATGTAGCCACAAGGTCAAAGTTTCTCTCGGGGGAAGGGAAGAGTGGAAGGAAAGAGGCCAAGAGGGAGGAACAGAGCTGTCCAGAAGACTCCCCGCTGAAGACGTCTTCAGACACTGGCCCTCAGTGGCTGGAATGCCACCTACTTCTTTGTGAATGGCTTGTGTTTGGGGGCCACAAGGTGTGGAATATTCTGGATGGGCAGGGTGATGGGAGAGGGGCAGAGATGCCTGGGCCTCCAGGGAGGGGAGGGGGCAGAAGCGGGGATGAGACAGCATCGGGGCCACATGGTGAGCATCTCTTTGTGGCCTCCGTACTGAAAGGCCCTGCTCCTTGGGGCGTGGCCACTTGAAGTGACCTGGAGACTTCACTTTCCTGCGTCACCATCTCATCCACTGATGCTGGAGGTTCTAGAAACCTCAGCACAGACAGAGGCACCCCAGTCTCCAAGCGTAATGCCTCAGCACCTCCGCACCGGCGTTTCTGGATTCTTCCTGCAGTCGTGTATTCCTGTGATGCAGTAATTACAATGGAACAGTTGTACGACTGAACGATGGGAATTGGAATCTGGAGTGACGAGCCATGTACCCAGTGGCTCGAGGGCCCTGACCCAGCTGCTGTGGCTCCAGGCTGGGACCCTGTCTCCCAGGCACTGCTGCCGCCTCTTTAGGGTGCACAGAGGGTGTTTCTCTTTACCCCTCTTCTTCTCCCACTTTCTCTCTCCTCCTCTGCCAACTCCTCTTCTGTTCCTGGGAACACTCAGTCTTGGGGAAGAGACCCCCCACTGGCCTTGTGAAAGGGTCCCTGCAGCTAAAGCAGATTGAACACTCAGGGACTGGAATATTTTTGATTTTGAGGCATGTGGCTGAGGCAGAGTATTCCCTAAAATTAGAGAAATGTGTAAAATGTAACTCAGCTTCAGATTCTCCGTGGAAGATTTTTTTTTTTGCCAGAGACCGGTGTGCCTCCCGGGCACAGCTCAGCATCTCTCCAGGGGGCTCAGTGAGTTCCAGGAGGCAAGTGTCATGGGCTGCACAGGGGGCGCGGGCGTTGCAGTAATGCAGAGTCCCTTCCAAGGTCCAGCAGAGGCTGGACGGCAGCATCCAACCTACCTAGGAAGGAGCCAGAAAACGCAGAGAAGCTGTCACAGTTCACTCGGGGAGGCCCCCAAGCCTAGCAATAGGGACCAAAGTCAGAGGAGAAATCAGTGCATACGTGTTGGTTATGGGGGAAAAAATCCAGTTACAGAAAATCCAGGGGAGAGGGGCGTAAGTTCCTGACAGTGTGAGGAAGCGGCCAGACAGATGGAGCTGCGGGTTTGTCTGCAGAGTGGCCTGGTCTCTTCATGAAGTCCGTGTCACTTCGGTGGGACTTGGCTGAGTTACATGGGATCTAGGAACAGAAGGCATGATCTGAGGGTTCCCACAGCAGACGCTATGTCAGGCAAACCAGCAAAGGATGTTGTCGGGTCAATCGGAAAGTTAGAATGTGCTCTGGGTCTCAGATAGCATAAACATGTTGCACGCTGACAGCAAAGTGGGGATTGTTCACCTACAAAAATCAGATTATAAAACATTACGCTCAGAATGATCTCATTCGGGTGAAGGAAAAGAAGGAATGACCTCTACTGAGGTGCTAAAAGTGGAAATTGCTGGGTGTTAGGAATGTGACAATTTTTCCTTTTATTTTTGTTTGACTGTATTTTCCATTTTCTACAAGGCACATGCAGAGCTTCTGGAATAACACAAAGGTTATTTAAATTCTAAAAGCCAAACAACATGGGCAACAACGGATAAGGGCTAATGGCCCACAGACAGTAAACTAATAAGGAAGCAGGAGGCGGTGACAGAGATGTGGGCGCAGGAAAACCCACAAACAAGGAAATGCAAGTGACTAGCGTATTTGAAATGTTCAGCCTCATTAGTACTCAAGGAAATGCAAACTAGAGCAAGGAGCCAAGTTCCTGTCTGTCAAATCCATGAGCCCTGAGAAGAAAAGGGGACCTCGCACTGAGGGCGGCGGGAAGGGACGCTGGCGACACACCCACTGGTACAGCCACGAGGGAGGGTCACACAGCAAGACCTTCCTGACTCAGCAACTCCCCCTCTGAGATTCTCTCTTTTATGAAAAGAACCTAAAATATGAAAGATGTAATGCTTATCACATTATTTATAATTGTGAAAATTCGCAACCAGCCAGCATTCCGAGAATGGTCAGATAGATTGTGCTACACCCGTTACATGCAGCCCCAGGCAAGGACTGAAGTGCTGGCCTGAGGATGCTGACACGGTGGGGAAAGTGTTAAGTAAAAGAGCAATTGGCAGTAGGGTCCCAGCTGAGGGAGACAAACGAGTAAAAGGAAATATTTAAAATACTTCTTTGAAGCACCATTGCTTCTCGGCGGGGGGGGGGGGGGGGGGGGTGGGAGTGTTGGCGAAGCCCAATAAATTCCCATATTCCCAAAGGTTGGCCAATGGGTGTTCAGTTTTGCTAGGGAAACGACAAA
>CAUYRH010055381.1:0-18016 GCA_963574655.1 Perodicticus potto | reverse complement strand
CTTTTCTTTTTAGGGAGATTTTGTATAGTTGACGCTATTTCAGAACTTGATATTGGCCTGTTCAATAATTCCACTTCATTCTAGCTAAGTCTTGGAAGGTGGCGTGCTTCCAAGTATTGGTCAATTTCCTTCAGATTTTCTTATTTCTGAGAGTAAAGTTTCTTGTAGTATTCGTTAAGGATTTTTTGAATTTCTGAGGAGTTTGTTGTTATTTTGTCTTTACCATTTCTGATTGATGATATTAGAGATTTTACTCTTTTTTCCTTGTTAAGTTAGCCAAAGGTTTATCTATCTTATTGACCTTTTCAAAAAACCAACTTTTTGATTTAATGATCTGTTGTATAATTTTTTTATTTTCAGTTTCATTTAATTCTGCTCTAATTTTGGTTTTCTCTTTTCTCCTGCTGGGTTCTGGATTGGAATGTTTTTCCTTTTCCAGTTGTTTAAGATGTCCCATTAAGTTGTTAACTTCCTCTCTTTCTGTTCTCTTGAGGAATGCTTGTAGTGCTATAAATTTCCATCTAAGGACTGCTTTTGCAGTATCCCAGAGGTTCTGATAATTTGTCTTCATTGTCATTTTGTTCCAGAAATTTGGAAATCCTGCTTAATCTCGTCAATGACTCATCTGTCCTTCAGCATGAGGTTGTTTCGCTTCCATGTTTTTGTTTGAGTATGCAGATTCTTGTCGTTATTGAGTTCAACTTTTACTCCATGATGGTCTGAGAAGATGCAAGGAATAATTTCTATTTTTTAAAATTTGCTGAGGTTATACTTGTGACCTAAGATGTGATCGATTTTGGAGTATGATCCGTGGGCTGATGAGAAGAACTTGTATTCAGTTTTGTTGGGATGAAATGTTCTGTAGATGTCTGTTAAATCCAAATGTTGGATGGTTAAGTTTAAATCTAAAATTTCTTTGCTTAGCTTCTTTTTGGAGGATCTGTCCAACACTGTTAAAGGAGTGTTTAAATCTCTGACTACTATGGAGCTGGAGGAGATCAAGTTGCTCATGTCTGTTAGAGTTTCTCTTATAAATTGAGGCGCATTCTGGTTGGGTGCATAAATATTAATAATTGAAACCTCATCATTTTGAGTATTGCCTTTAACAAATATAAAATGTCCATCTTTATCTTTACTTACTTTGGTTGGTTTAAAGCCTATTGCATCTGCGAATAAGATTGCAACACCAGCATTTTTCTGCTTTTCATTTGCGTGGAATATAGATGACCGTCCCTTCACCTTGAGTCTATTTTTTTCTTTTAAGGTAAGATTAGATTCCTGTATGCAGCAGATATCTGGTCTAAGTTTTTGTATCCAGTCAGCCAACCTGTGCCTCTTTAGGGGACAATTTAAACCATTTACATTAATTGAAAATAATGATAAGTCTTTTGAAAGTGAAGTGGGTATTTTTGATCCTTTTGCCATTTTTGAGTTTGGAATTTGGTAGAAAGTTTCTGAGTGAGTTTACTTTTGTGGTGGAGGTTTGCGCTGGTCATTATGGAGGATATAATGAGATATATTCTGAGAATATCCTGGAAAGCTAGTTTAGTTATGGCAAATTTCTTCAACATATGGATGTCATTAAAGTATTTAATTTCTCCATCATAAATGAAAGTCAGTTTGGCTGGATATAGGATCCTGGTTTGGAAGTTATTTTGTTTTAGGAGGTTAAAAGTCGATGACCACTCCTTTCTAGCTTGAAAGGTTTGATCAGAGAGATCTGCAGTTATTCTAATATTCTCTCCCTTGTAGGTAATGGTTTTCTTGCGTCTGGCTACTTTCAGAATCTTCTCCTTTATGTTAACTTTAGTGAAGTTGACTATGATGTGCCTGGGGGATGTCTTATTCGGGTTGAGTCGTGCTTGGGTTCTGAAACTGTCTGCTATCTGAATTTCAGAGTCTGTAGGCATGTCTGGAAAATTCTCTTTCATAATCTCAAGAAGGAGGGACTCTGTGTCTTGTGAAGCCAGTTCGTCGCTTTCAGGTATCCCTATAAGACGAATACTGGTTTTCTTCAAGTTATCCCAGAGCTCTCTGAGAGAATGATCCATTTTTGCCTTCCATTTCTCTTCCTCTTTGAGCATTTGGGAGTGTTCAAAATCTCTGTCTTCAGTGTCAGAAATCCTTTCTTCTGCTTGCTCCATTCTGTTACTGAGGACTTCCACTGTATTTCTCAGATCTTTGAGGGCTGCAACTTCTTGTCTCAGTGTTTCAAAATCTTTGGTTCTATTTTATTCTTAATACCTATTCATTAAATGTTAATCATCTAGAAATTATTAAATAGTTGAAATTTTTTTTTTTTACAAAGCATCAAAACATAGCTATCTGCGGAATAGTTTTTTTATGGTGACTGCTTGCTCTGAAGAATGTCCACATTGGACTTTGTCCTGGTTGTATAAAGTGTGGCTTTCAGGGCTTGTGTTCAGAGCTTTCTGGTGGCTGGGTAAGCCTGGCACCAGGACCTGTGCAGGTCATCATCTCATCCAGTGACTGTGCCAGGCTGTGGTCTCTGCACAAGGCTGTGGACTAGCCCAGTCTTGGAGGATCTGCTGATTTTTCTCATACCATTGTAATATCAAATGGAAGTTCAATGTGCTTATGTACAGGCAGTGGGATAATGTGCTCATGATATCTGATCTTCAAGATAAGGGCTAAACTTTGCTGGGCAGTTGAATATGTAGCAATTATAGTGGCATTTCTTTGTGAAATATCTTAAGGCTGTTGGACTGTTGCCCCGAGTTCAAGATCAGGGATTCTGATCCTAAAAGAAAATTAAAGCCCTGAGGATGTGTTGGTGATTGCTTGTAAATGGCTTAAAATAACTCTTTTAAAACTTTATTAGCTAAACTAAGCTGGAAGAACTTGATTTGCTCCACCAAATGTCAGCATCCCAAATGTTTCCTCCGAGGAGAACTGAGGCTTATATTAGATCATTGAATGTACTTGTTAGTAGTATTGGATTTTACCTGCGTTTGTTTAGTTTACCACCTGGAAGGTAAAATCTAAAACCTGTAACTGAGATGCCTAAAAACTGATCAAGCTGTGTCCTCCCTGTTACCCTGAGACTTCTTGTGAATAGGCTACATGTTGGACTGCTAAGCTGGCAGCCAGTCTTACTTCTCCAGATCTGATCACGTGGTAAGGTCAGGCCTCAGTGACCACATCCTGGTCTTGTCCACTTGCTTTCATTGGTTGAAATTGTGTAAGGCTCCTTGGGTTTTCCACAGTTAGGATCCTGTGATGGGCTCCAGGTTTCTTCTTTGGCGGTCTTTGCTGCTTGCCCTAGTTCTCTATATGGAGTGTGTTGCACACTGGAAACAACATGCCCATTGATTGTTGCCCATTCCCCTGACCTTCCCCTGCAGGCACTGAGTGTGAGATCCTGGTCTATAGAATCTGGTGTTTAGATGCTCATCCACCCCTTTAAGAACAGACATGCCTCACCAGTATGCCGTCATTAGATGTCACACTGTGACCCCAAATGTCATTCCCATCTTAAAATCAATTTTTCTGATTCTGTGAATTGGTGAGAAGTTTCTCAGTGATCAAGCTTCTTGTTTTCTTCCCTGGGACTTTATCTTGTAGAAGGCATTTCTACCTGTACAACCAGAGAACACATTTCTGAAACACTGTTTCTGTGTAGGAGGGGAATTTGGCTGACAGCTTCTGCAAGTACCTGTTTGCACCGACAGCTGCGTAGGTAACTAAAATGATTTTCTTGATTTAGGCAGCCAATCTCCCTAAGGCCTGAGGGATATTTTCTTTTCTACAGGTGTTAGCTATATAATCAGAAAAATCTTTTTTAACGTGTCTTTTTGTCCATTGGGTTTCCAGAGTCAATTATAGCTTATTTGGAGCAGGAAAGCAAACTTGAGTGGACAGTAAAGAAGCATTTTCTGGCACCACCTGTGTTCATTTCCCCAACTTCCTTTTCCTCTTTGTACCTCCTAGCATAGCCTGAGCTTCCCAGAGCAGGTATTAGATGGTACCATTAGACAGGGTGGGGAGCACTCATCCAAGGTCCTAACAAATGTTTTGTAGTAGATAATTACGGAAATCCATGAAATAGATACTCAATAAATGTTGACTGATTTCAAGCATCAGCTCATACTATATCAGTTACTATTTCTACTTTTTGAAAGACCTATAAAAGCTAGATTGGATCTATGTTATGATTAACATAACATACCCAGTGACTCTTTCTTCTTTAAATAAGCCTTCCTCTTCTCCCCACATAGCTCAGGGAATGGTTAGTGTTCCTTTGGGTCAAACAGAACTAGGTTTGAATTCTGGCTCTAACAAGTTCTAACTGGTTTGGGACAAGTCACTTTACCTCCACGACCTGTGTATGATCCTTTGCAAATGGGGACAGTAATGCCTCCTTCAGAAAGGTGTTGCAAAGGAAAATGGCATAATGCATGTGATATACTCAGCATAATATCTGGCATAAGATAACTATCAGCATCATCACTATATTTAATATTACAACTGCTTATATTGCTATAAAATGTATATGAGATTTACTGCTGTGGTGCCCTCACGTCCCTGTAATACAGCTGAGAATCTGAAACAACAATTAAAATGTTTTATTATAGTTAAAACAATTGCCTCAGGATCCATGTACTAAATTGCAGGTACTTTATTTTTTTTTTTTTTTACAGAATAGTTAGGTTCTCACTCTTAATAATTGTATTTCTTGTACTATATTGTTAACCAACCTGGTTATAATGTTTGTAAGTTCATAGCAATGTAGGAAGAGAAATAATATATGGATGTAAGTAATGGTTCAAAGCAAGTATAGTGATGACACTGAGAGATAAGTGGCAGTAAGAAAAGGGACAGGAAAATTATGATATATACTCAGCCATTGGTAGTTACAGTGATTTTTCTAGATGGCCACGGAAAAGTTATGTTGTTTATGGTCATACCAAGAAAACTTAACATACTTAATTTTAGGAAAACAATTAGCAAATGATTTTTTAAAGTTTACTTGCCTGGGAAGTTAATAGTTACCCGAAGAATTCATTTCTTTGAAATATCTTAATTTTCATTTCTATAAAAATAAACAATGTTAAGAATAATAGTATAGTTTGGGATTGTTTATCAAAGTGTTTGGGACCAGAAATATTTGAATTTTGGATTTTTTGAATTTGGGGATATTTGCATTGTATTTATGGGTTGAGCATCTCAAATCCAAAAATCTTGAAATGCTTCTTTGAGGGTCATGTAGTGCTCAAAAAGTTTTGGATTTTGGATTTATATTAACTTTTCTGGGTCCATTAGAAAATATATTCTGAAGTATGTTAAATAATTCCTTCTAGTAATTTTATTCTGAGATTAATAAATTTAACATGCAAGTAGAGATTCACAATACAGTTTCAAAGTCATACTGTATTATAGAAACATATGTAAAACTGTAATAATTGAGTAATTGTGCAAAAATAACTTCTAAAGGAATTATAATTATATATAAATAGTACTTTATCATATAACATGCTTTTTTGGAAGAGACCATTGTATGAGAGAAAATGCTTTCTTCGTAGAATCATGAAAGTTTTAAGCAAAAAGGAATTTAAGAGTTCTTTTTCAGCCTCCATTCTTGGACAGGAATCCCCTGTACAAATCTCTATATACCTTTAGCATTATGAAACAGTTTGGATAATGGCAGCTAGAGTCAAGCTAACTGAGTTTATAATGTAGCTGTAGCACTTACAGTGTGTGTTACCTTGAGCTAGTCACTTAACCTGTCCATCGCAGGTCCTTTATCTAATGGGGAGGGATAATATGTACATGTAAAAACTATCACCTTTAAAATTATGAGTTAATACATACAAAGCACTTAGAAAAAGGTCTAGAATATAAGCACCAGTGAATTGTTATTGTTTAGTAACATATGATCTATAATCCTTTAAATTAGGACTTATGCTAAGTATAATAGAAAGGAGAGACAAGGGTATTTGTGGTCTGTAAGTATGACATGATGGAGTGATGTGTGTGAACTGCATCATTCGAGTAAAACCATCAGATCCCAGTGCTTGTAATAGTCTTCTTATTAGTCATTTTCATAGTTAGCCAGCTCAAGGGCAGAGTAGGCATAGGGAGGCACCATTATTACTTGGAAGGATAGCTATGCTGGCCTGCTGTTGAATGTCTTGGTCTCCCAAATGCATTTATCCCCATAGAAGTGAATCATTACTCCACTTAACAGCATGATTCACATTAACCTGTAAGGGTGCTTCTGAGTTAACTGCCTGGCAGGTACTGTGGGTGACGTAGGCAGGAATAGGGCAAGATAGAAGAGACAGGCTGGCATTAAGTCAGCTGCATTGCTGCAGGACCTGCAATAATCCCTGATTGGACCGTAGCTAAAACTATTTATCAAAGGGGAATTGTATCTCAGTGAGCACAATGGACTGCAGTGGTGGGAAATTTCCCAGTGGAAAGATAAGGATCAAAAATTAGAAGCAAGGAAAGCAATTCCAGGCCAGCACCAAGGATAGTTCCCCTGGAGACTTCTGCAGCACAAGGCTCCTCAAAGGCTGTTCAGCCTCTGAGACAAGCCCTCCTTTGAGTAAATATGCCTGGGCCTAGAAATGAAATCTAACAAAGCAAGTTTAAACAAAGGCTGCATTTTTGTCCTCCCAAAACATTTTTTATAGTTTATTCAGGATAGCAGCAAAACCTTGTTTAGGTTGGAAGGCAGCTGATGTTCTGAATTTTTGAACTTTTTTGTTAAGACCTTCTGGAATGCCTCTTATTTTCTCAAGGCCCGGGAATTTTCCTGATTGTGAGTTCACAATGAACCCTGATTGTGTTCTTAAAAAAGTTAAGTTAGGGTGGCACCTGTGGCTTAAAGGAGTAGGGCGCCAGCCCCATATGCCAGAGGTGGCGGGTTCAAATCCAGTCCTGGCCAAAAACCACACACACACAAAAAAGTTAAATTAAAGTAAAATAAAATAAATAAAAACTAAAACAGATGTAGTTGGCTTGACTTTTGACGGCCATGTTAAGAATATGTGCTGTTGTCAGTGGGCAGTCTTACAGTGATCATAGTCCCCACAGCTCAAGCATGAACTTGAGTCTTTTGTGGCTCTTATAGAAATATCCCTGATGGACTGTGCTAGAAATCCTGTGTTCTCATTAATTTCAGGGTATAGTAGCTTGGAAAGGTTTAAATTCCCTCCTCCTGGTCTTACATTTCCCTGGGTATACTGCTTGCTAACATTTAGTGGAGTATTGATGCCATGATTAGCCAACTGTCAGGCTCTCCTCTGAAATTCACTTTTTCCCACAGCACCCGATGGCGTCTGTTGACAGTTCATCACACCCCTCTCAGACACTAAAACCACTCAGAAATAAGCAATAAAACCATGTTCACCAGCACCTATTCCTGTCCTTGCCACTGTACAGCTGCGTTTCATCAAATGCCATGATCTTAGCTTTCTAGTCCTGGAAGAGTAGCAAATAGAAGCTTTGCTTTCTCAAAAAGAAAAGGGAGGGGGCGGGGAAACATAGATCGCATGCTGGCTCATTCATAGCTTTACGTTGCAGGTATCAGCCAGCATTTAGTCATCTTTAGAGCTCCAGGTGCTGAGAACCATTCTCCCTAATGCAGGAAAAAAAATTGGATAGTTGCCTGTTTTTAAACCTTTTTGCTTACATCATATTTCAGCCACAAAAGGCAGTGGGAGGAAATAGTTGGGGAAAAATTGGATGGTAATAAGAATGGTAAAGAAAAGGAAGGAAACTAGGAAACTCACTCTCTTTGTCCCTTTGTAATTGGACTAATTCGCCTGCTATTATCATTTTTTGTGAAATACCTAAAAGCATAGTCAGAAATAATAGACAAGTATGATTGAGATTTGGATATCTTTTCAGACTCATCATCATATTTTCTGTGGCATAGAGTCAAATGCATTGTCCCCCGGGCGGAGTGTGCTGGATCTCTTTGTCACGTGTTGTGTGGGGCTAGACGCACATGCTAGACAGCTGTGCCAAGCAACAGGAAATGAGTTCCAAAATCCAAGGAAACATATCATAAAATGTTCCCTCCTAAATTAACAAAACTATTATTCATGCGAAGTTGATACATAAGAGGAGAAGATTGAGAAAACGGGTTTCTTTATGAGTGTAAGCAAGAAAGCCACTCAGTTTTGCTTCTATATTTCCAAATAGCATATAATGATAGAATGATTATGTAGTAAATCATGTTAATTACTTTCTCCCACAGCTGTTGTTTTCAATATGGGGAAATTATAATTGTTTAAAATAAGTGCATAACTTTCTTCCACATTTGGTGTACTAAATACAAGTAAATGAGGTTTTCAACATATTTTAAAGATGTTTTGTTTATCTCTAGTGAAAGATAAGGTAACACTAAATTTCCAGCATTAAATAAACTGCCATAGTTTACATTGGCTTATTGAGATTTATCCTTTTTTTGCATAATAAGTTCTAAATTTTAAGTGCTTACGTGAGATAGGAGTAAAATTTTCCTTTGAATCCTTCTGTGTTGATCCCCTTTGAAAGTCTAATGGTGTCATCCTTAGCTTATATTCTACTAAAATGTGTATGTGTATGCAGTTTGTTTTTATGTGACTTATTTATTTCAAATATGTGCAGTGAGTGAAGACATTAATTTCTTTTTTGTGAGATAGCTCCGAGTGTTCTTTGAACTTTGTATGAAAAAGCTTGTGCTATGTCTGCAAAATTAATCCCAATATGCATTGAGAGCTACGAGGTACAGGCAATTCTGTTTTCACTCTCCGATTAGGTATCTTTCATGTCCTTATGTAGTTTACAGCCATGTCAGTGAGAAGAAGTTCAGACACACATATTCATCTTAAATATTAAGGCTATATATTGAATATATCCAAGAGAGGCAGTCCTGCCTGTGAGGTCTGCATGGGGAAGAAGTTCCTTGTTGATTATAAATAAGATGATTTGCAACCAAGCTTAAAGGAGAAGGGGAAAAAATAAAGAAATGCCAATAAAATATAATAGAATAAACATATATGTTTAAAAATACATGAGAAAAAATATTCACAGGTCTAGAAGACAGTATGAAAGAGTACTGGTAAGAGTCATGTGGGGGAAACTGTAGAGTTTGAATGGAGATGAAGTTTTAATACTTGGCACTTGTACTAGGTACATTGTGTCCTGTATCAAATTCCCTGAAGACTTTACCTTAAAGCAACACACACATTTATTGATTGTGGATCTGCGGCTGGGCACAGCTTAGCTGTGTTCTGTGCTTCATGATTTCTCCCAGGCTTCAGTGAAGATACGGGCTGGGGCTGGAGTCACCTTGAGACCCCACTGGGGAGCTTCTGGCTTCCACACTCACTTGCTCTTGACAATATCTTTGCTGGACACTGGCCAGAGGCAGCTCTCAGTTCATGGCCAGGTGGGCCATCCAACATGGCAGTTTGGTTCCTCAAAGCAAACCAGCAGAGGAGGCAACACAGAGTTGCCAGTGTAGGGGAGAGAAAGGTGGCTTTTCTCTACCTTTCTACATTCTTTCGGTGGGCTATGAATTAAATTCACATAAGACAGACTATGAACAGGGAAAAAATACACAAATACACAAATTTATTATATGCACGGAACCTCACATGAAAGAAAAGAGAATGCCCCAAAACCCAGTGAGATCTAGAAAATTATATACCCTCATCAGAGGGGTTAGGGGGCAGGATATGTAGGCAACATAGGGGAGAGTAAACGATTTGGGAGAAGATGAATGGACACTCAGAAGAATAAGTGACAGTGTGCCCACCTCTAGTTTCTTCTCCGGTGACCAGTCTGTCCTCCCTTTGGTAAGATTTCTGGGGAGGAGGCACATGACAACCGAGCTTGTCTCCAGGATCCTCTTTATGTGGAAAAGGGGAGCAGACTGGGGATGCTCAGAGACAAGCCTTCCCTGCACCTTCCTCCCAACTGTTCTCAGTTTGACA
Source organism: Perodicticus potto (assembly GCA_963574655.1). NCBI lineage: Eukaryota > Metazoa > Chordata > Mammalia > Primates > Lorisidae > Perodicticus > Perodicticus potto. The sequence goes on along the minus strand of CAUYRH010055381.1, from coordinate 8,063 downwards.
GTTTCAGTTTGTCAGTTCTCAGTTTGAAGGTCTGACAGTGAAGTTTACAATCAGCAGACCCATTGGTATATTTTTTTCTGCTTTCTGATAATAGAAGATGCTTCTGAGCAGCCTTCTTCCTGATACAGGTACTTTTGCTAATGTAGATGTCCTTTACAGATAATTTTTTTTTTTTTAAAGACGGAGCTCTTCTTGTATCTACAGTTTCTCAGAATACCTAATTTGAAATATGTCAAAGTAGTATGTTTTGGGTTATGTTCTGGTCTCCTTTTTGGGGCTGGCGTATCCTCAGCACCAATGCTCATAAGAGGGAAGTCACACTCTTTTGTAATGTATTCACATCACAGAAGTGACATCCCATCTAGGTCGCTGTATTCTGGTGGTTAGAAGCAAAATGCTAGGTCCAGCCTCAGATCTAAAGGGACAAATATCATATTCCCTTAGGACCATTGGGAGTCATCTCAGAATGAGATCGTTCTTCTCCTTGCTTACAAACTAGAATTTACACAACAGCACACACATCCCTGGATTGTGTCACGTGCATGTGTGCATGTATGTATATGTATGAATACACAGGGTGCACATTACGTTCTTGTACAATTTAAATTAGTTTAACACAGTAAATTGCACACAAACTTTCTGGACACCCTGAGCATATCTAGCATGTCCATAACATCCCTAGGTTTGTATCCACCTACGTGTGTTTAGAAGTAGATGGGCATATGTGTGCATATGTACATACTTCCACAAATAGGTATTGGACAATGTTTTCATCCAGGCTTTAGATATAAACATTGCAACATAGGAAGGTCTGACAGTGAAGTTTACAAAGTTATTCTAGGAAAAGTGCCACATACATTGTTGCTGAATATTATTACAGTCACCATGCTTATTGTTAAAATTATTTGTGATAGGATATAAAGCTTCTTCACCAGGGGAAGGTGACCTTAGTGATATTCAGCAATGAGGTATGTATCACTTCTAGATTGAGATCATGGACTTAACAGACCTTGTATATCTGGCCCTAGGCCAGGAACAATTGAATTAAACAAAAGACTTTTTCTTCCTTTCCCATTCTCCTTTCTGGGGACTCCTTCGTTCATTTCTGGGTCTCTGTTACCTCCAAGCCCATGCTATCCAACTTCTTCCTACTCATCTCTGGATTCACTCCCCACTAGGGAACCCAGACTTTTAGGCACTCCCTTCCCTCATGTGCTCTGTCTTCTCCATCCTGATGCCTCCCTTCATGTCCTCCTCTTTTCTCCACCCTCTGTGGTGCCTCACCTTGCCTCATGTGCTCTGCCTTTCTCCACCCTCCACACCTCCCCTCCTGTGCTCCTCTCTTCTCTACCCTCCACACCTCCCCTCCTGTGCTCTGCTCTTTTCCACCCTTGCATCATTGCAGGTCCTGCTGTCTGTCCCTGGACTGGAATTTCTTCCCTTGTCTGTTTTGTGGAGGCCTCCCCACCTTTTAGGACACCATTCAGATTTTATCTTCTGATGTAAGGATGCTCCTGACCCGTCCAAGCAGAATTACTCACTACAGCCACCTTCTGCCTAGCCTGCCTGTGAATTATTAAATCCAGCTCCCTACATTATATTATTTTGAATGAATTCTACTCTCCAAGACCTCCCTAAAGGGCAGAATGCTTTTTTTTTTTTTTTGTGAGACAGAGTCTCACTATGTCACGTTCAGTAGAGTGCTATGGTCTCTAGCACAGCAATGTCAAACTCTTGGGCTTAAACGATTCTCTTGTCTCAGCCTCCCAAGTAGCTGGAACCACAGGTGCCTATTTCATACTTGTTTCTTCCATTAATCTTGTCATCCAGAAGACCACCAAGAAGGCTAACTAGGAGAGAGAAGAGCTTTCCTGGATGTATTAGTTTGAAAATTGGGAAGCGAGAGGCTCCACTGTGAAGAAGGCCCAGTGTGGGTTTTTATGCCTCAAAGAGTCTGCATTATACAACAGAGTCACACATATTCAGCAGGTTTGGAGAAAAGCTATACATATTTATTAGGAGTGCCAAGCGCCTGTGCAGTGGATAAACATATATGCAACATACATCCCATGTTCACTTTGGGGCAGGATTTTAGCATTAAAATGAGGTGGAATTTGGCTCTTTATGTCAAAAGGTGATACAGGATACAAAGAAAGTTCATGTGCAGCCTCTGTAAGCTGAGTGAAACTGGCATAGGGTCTGCAGGTGCATATCAGAAAAGAATGCTTGTAAGGCTGGCCCTTTGTCCAGATTAGTGGTCTGGGGTGTAAATCAGAGTTAGGATGATTTTCCTGATAGCTCTATTGTTAGGGAGTATATGAAGAATAGTTTTTCTCATCATCATAGAAATTTAGAAATTTGCCATGTCAGCCTTGCCCTGAACCCTAGACTCATGGGTAAATTTTGTTTCCTTAACCTTAGGGGCTATTTTAGTTGATAAAAGATTGTCTATTTTAGTCTCTTAGATCACAATGTTTTTCTTCTAAGAGTCCTTGCATTTTAGTAGGCAGTAATTTAAAGCTAAAGAAATGAACTGCTAGGGCGGCACCTGTGGCTCAAGGAATAGGTTGCCAGCCCTATATACCAGGGGTAGGGGGTTCACATCCAGCCCTGGCCAAAACTACAAAAAAAAAAAAAAAAAAGGAAAGAAATGAACTGCTAACATTTGACTTGCAAATACCAACAAGGCTAGAGAATTGGAATCCTTTCTGGTCTCCTCCAGCCATCACACCTTTTAGGCCAGCTCTGTGACTTTATGTAATGTTGATCATGAGCCAGTTACTTTTCAAGATGAAATTTCCCTTGAATTTTATAGCAGAAGATTTGTGCTTGTCCTGTCTCTGAAGGAGACAAATTTCAAAACAAACTGGAACCAAAACCAAACTGCAACAACAGCCTTCGGGGCCTGTCTTTCAAAGGCTTTTACTAATTGTTCTGGAACCCTGAGCGAATGATAATACAGTTATGGAGCGCGTAGGAGACAGAGCACTTGCTGTGTACAGCTGTAGGTGTTTTAAAGGCTTTAAACTCATGTCATCTCACTCCTCATCTAAGACATGTTGTTTTATCCCTATCCTAAGCAGTAGATATTAAATCTAGAAGTGGAAGACCCAGCCAGCCTGTCTGAACCAGAGGTAGCAGTCCTAACCCTGTGGCACTTCTTACTTGTGATCTTTATACAAATAACGCTTTGTCTCTTGAGGAGGGTAACTCATTAATAGCCAGTATGCACATTCTGCATTAAACAAAACAGAAACAAGGCAATGTGCCCATAGACCTTAGGCTTCTTCCATTCCATATGTGGTTTCCTGAAACCACTGACTGCTAGACTCAGAGTGGGGCCCCTGTGCTGTCTCAGGCAGCTTGGTGGGATGAAGAGTTGGTTGGCCACTATTCTGTTTGGGTTAGGATACAGGCAGGACAGGGACCTAGGACATTTGCACAGAACATAGAAAACAAGATGTGAGTGACAACCAGGTATGGCTAAGATGAAAAAAATTGACAAGAACTGCCAGGTCAAGGAGAGCATCCTGTAGAGTATGGACTTAGGAAGTTTCCACAGGACTCTCCACCTTGCCCGTGCTTGCCTTCCATTAGGGGCTTGCTGTCTTTTCAGTTTTCACCATCTTGAATGACCCTGAGAAATTAAATAGCAAGTGAGAAGTGCTACCCATTATAAAGCATAATCTTGATTATGAAGCTGTGTTGTGCATCAGTCCATGGAGATTTCCTCAATTACTTTTCTCCTTTGTGGAGGGGGGCAGGATGGAGAAACGGGTGAGCAGTGGGGAGGGGAAGAACTTGCCTTACAGGGAAGTCCTGAGGCATGACTGAGGATTTGTCAGTGGAAGAGTCTACAGTCTAGTTACGAGAGAAAGAATTAAAGTGTTGGGAAATATTTTTCTTCAGAATCTGCTGTCAGGAATGCTCTGCCTTTCTTTGTTCGTTACTAATGGGGCACCTTCAGCCATGTTTCTATTCAAAAATAGAGGATTACAGGGGTTCAATAATGGTCATCAAGGCATATTTCACATTTTGAAGTTTGAATAATTCACCTGAACATAATTGCAAAATGAAATACTGTATTTGTATATAGCCCTCTGGTTCTGCATTAAGAAAAGAAAGGTGTATTACACTTCCAAACCCTGACCCTGCTTTGGTTTTAGGAATTTTTGTAATGAAATCTGCATGCCCAGGGTTTCCCAAAGAATGTGAAATGCCAGAAGAATACATAAATGCCTGGAAGGTGAAACGGGATTAATTTAGTGGGAACTGGTTGCCTTCAGATAACTCAGCAAGGAAAAAAGAAAATAACATAAATAGGTTTGACATGAGACATTAGCAGTTGGTTTTATATAGACATAGTGGTATCGTCTTTGGACTTTGTTAATAAAAATTCTGCAGACTTTGTTCATACTATGTTTGTCTGAAAATGATCATATAAATAAAAATAGAAGATTGGTATGGAAAGGATATAAATATTGAACACATTTCATGCTGCATATCAATCAGTTAACAATGGGGTAGTTTCCTTGCCCTTTACCATTATTCAATGCAAATTTTGAAATGTAGAAAGCATTATAAATTTGTTATGTCTTTCAATTACATATTAAAAAGGTGTTTTCATTTGAGTGGCAATCCATAAATATTGCATGGCTACATCTATTAGTTTCCCATCAAAATACATTTTCTTAGTTAGGCCAGCTGACATCTTCTTTGTGAAGTTGATTACCTTAGCTGTGGCTATTAGTGCTGTTCTATTGGCCAGACTTGGCTCTCCTTTCTTTTTCTTTTCTTGTTTTTTTTAATAGAGACAGAGTCTCATTTCGTCACCCTCAGTAGAGTGCCGTGGCGTCACACAGCTCACGGCAACCTCCAACTCCTGGGCTTAGGCGATTCTCCTGCCTCAGCCTCCTGAGTAGCTGGGACTACAGACACCCGCCACAACGCCCGGCTATTTTTTTGTTGCAGTTTGGCCGGGGCTGGGTTTGAACCCATCACCCTTGGTATATGGGGCCGGCGCCCTCCTCACTGAGCCGCAGGCGCTGCCCTTGGCTATCCTTTCTTAAACCTTTCAGACACAAACTTTTTAAAAGAAATACTATAAAATCCTTCCTTACACTGAATGTTGTTAGCAGTGTGTCCTGACTTGGAAAACATTCTCTTATTTTATGATGATTCATTTTGGATAGCAGTCAGACCATACTTTCTTCTATATAGCATTAATGCTATTTAATTAAGGATTCCAAAAGACCAGTTTCTTTGTATTATATTTATTTAGACAAAGAACATGCCAAATCTCTTGGGAAGGCTGCTAAATTATTTCTTAATACAGAAGGCCTGTAAGGATTTGTTTCCATTAGATTTTGGTGAAATGTACCATCTGTTCAGCTAAAGAGCTTCTTTTACCAAAACAGGTGGAAATAGAACCTTCTTTATTTTCATCACCTTCTTGTGCCTCTGTGACTATATTTCCAACTTTTCAAAATATATTGTAAGTCATCAGACTTTGTATTATGGTGACTCTTTTACCTCTGACACACCAAGCCTCTTTTGTGTGTGGGTCTGCCCCTTAGGGTCATAGGCATTGAACTGGCCACTGGACAGAGCCTCTGGGTTTATCTGGCTTTACTGGTTGGCATGGGGCTACTGCTTTTACTTCCATATGAGTTTTCTTGAATTCAAAAGCAAATTTTGCTCTCTTCCTTTTTCCTTTCTTTCTCCTTCCTATTTGTTTTCTCTCTCTCACCTTTCTAATTCCTTTGTTTCTCTACTTAAACCACACCAAACAATCATAGCAATCCAGATGTTCCAGTCTCTGTGCCTTTGTACCTCTTGCTGTTTTGGGACATCCTTTTCTCAAGTCCTTCCTGTGGCTAATGCTCACTTGGCTGTCTAGGCTTTCTCACAACAGGGTCCATTCTGAAGGACTTTCTCTGTAAATCACTTCCTTTTCTACACTGTTAAGTGGCCTCCTTCTCTGCTCCCAGCACATTCCGGCTGACTCTCATGCTGCTAACTGTGTGTACTTGTTTGCCTTGACACGCTTGTGCATGCATTAAGCGTACTAAGTTCCTTTTGAGTAGAGACTGGGTCTTTTATGTCAGTATTCTTTGCACCCAGTAATGTTAAGACTTAATTATCAGATGGTTGAATGGATTATGTTTGGAGGGAAATAAAGTGTTTGTGTGTTTCTCTGGGAAATGAGGCAAGTTAGACATGCTCACTGCCCTGTGGAGTTTAGCAGTTTGTTTGGAAAAATTAACATGTACACAGAGCTATGAGAGCAGGCAGTATAAGCTGAGTGTCATATAAGGGGGAGAAATGTTTAAGGACTCTAGAGTAGTACAATAGACAGAAGATTAGAGCTCCGTGATTGAGAAGAAGAGAATATTCGAGCCCTTCCTTGAGTCCTATTTGTACTTCGTTCTTCTTCCTACTGCTGCCAGGAGGGGCCAAGGAATGAGGAATCAGAAAATCTCCAAGAGAAAAGGGAGTTCTGTTCTTTGATAGGTAAAAAAGGCAACTCTTGAAAAGTCTTCCACCAATAGTAGCTATGTGACCTTAGACAAGTTACCTTAACCAGTGGCTAAGTTTCATTTGTCGAATAGTGATTAAAATTTCATTATAAGAAATAATAAAAGAGTTAATTTATTTAGCATTTTTACCATGATGGCTGGAATATAATAAGTGCTCAATAAATATTAACCATTATTACTACTGTCACTATTAAAACCCTTTACTATGAATGTTGTCTGTTAAGTGTATTTGTTCATTGTGCTAAACATTGTGAATAAACCAAACACTGCTGTGAAAAATTACTATGCATCAAAAATCTAATTCGATGTATTTATTAGTTTGAACCATAGAAAATTGTCATTTGTATAGATCTAAAATGGTCGAATATCAGCAATTTCATATGATTCAACTTAATATGTATGTGTTTGCCCATTTGGAATCTTAGACCTTGCCTATAAATTAGAAAGTCTTGAAATGGAAAAAATTGTACATAGAAAGTTTACCAGCTCATGACTCAATGATTTCAAGCAGTAGTCTATACAAAACTGCAGTTTGGCAGAGAGATCTGGGCATTTCACAAGAGTGCATGATTAAATGCTGAATAGGTAAGGCTTAAATTGTGGTAAAGACCATGACACCCAAAGCTTAGTAAGGTCAGGTTCTAGTTGGGATCATAGATGTGGTAATTGGATCCAGTGAAATGTTTTCCTAGTTTATTAAAGCAAGGATCTGAATTCAGGACAGAGTACACAATTCTACTAAAAGTTAAGTGCTACCTGTGTTGTGTTATACAGACAACCCAACAGCCGAGATGAAAAAAACTTAAAAGTGTGATGAACCACATAGGTTAGGTTCAAAATGCCACAGGAATCCATTTGAATATGGAGTTCTCCAGTGATGTTTTGACTGATTCTTAAAAATTTGAAAAGCTTCTCTATGGACGGAGGGAACTTGCATCCTGGTGGGAAAATAATGAGAAGTGGGCCTGGAGGCAGAAAATCAAGAGGTATATTGCAAGATGGAATTCCACATCACTGTGGTTGACTGCATGTATGACATGAGAGGAGGAACATGGGGGAAATACCATAGAATAGGGAGATATTGTAGATCCCTTGCCGTGTGGTTCAGTTTATATCCTGTGGAAAGTGAGGATGGGTCCATTAAGCTCTTTGGTAAAATTATTGAAATGTGATTTTTGGTCTTATGAATATATACCTAGTAGAGGAATTATAGGATCGAATGACAGGTCTATTTTTAGATGTCTAAGTATTCTCCAAACATCCTTCCAAAAGGAACGTATTAATTTGCATTCCCACCAGCAATGTAGGAGTGTTCCCTTTTCTCCACATCCACGCCAGCATCTCTGGTTTTAGGATTTTGTGATGTGGACTAATCTTACTGGGGTTAGATGATATCTCAAAGTAGTTTTGATTTGCATTTCTTTGATGATTAAGGATGATGAGCATTTTTTCATGTGTCTGTAGGTGGTGTGCCTGTCTTCTTCAGAGAAATTTCTCTTCAAGTTCTTTTCTCACTCTGAGATG
>CAUYRH010055378.1:0-11298 GCA_963574655.1 Perodicticus potto | reverse complement strand
CATTGACCATCTCATTAGCCAAAAGCAGGCCGGCCCATAGTTCCCATTGAAATACTGGTAAGTTTGTTGATTTAACTTTATTTGTTCTTCATTTTAAATATCATATTTGTTCCCATTTTATTTTTTTACTTCAAAATAAGATATATGGAGTGTGCAGAGGAATTTGTTCATAGTTTGTTTGTTTTTTTAACTATAGTCCGGCCCGCCAACAGTCTGAGGACACTGAACTGGCCCCCTGTTTAAAGGGTCCCCCTGTTTAAAGGCCCCCTGTTTGAGGATCCCTGCTCTAGATACTAAACTCTTGAGGATGTCTGCAGAGAACAACATAGACTCATTATTTTCGTCTTTGTTTTTAGTGACAAGGTCTTGCTAAGTTGCAAGGGGTGCAGACTGGGGTGCAATCATAGTGTCCTACAGCCTGGAACTCCTGGGCTTAAGCAATCCTCCTATCTCAGCCTCCTGAGTTGTTAGGACTATAGGCATGCCCCACCATGCCTAGGTCATTTTTTTAACTTTTTAATTTAATTTAATTTAATTTTTTTTGAGACAGAGCCTCAAGTTATCCCCTGAGGTAGAGTGCCGTAGCATCACAGGTCCCAGCGACCTCCAACTCCTGGGCTCAAGCGAGACTCCTGCCTCTGCCTCCCAAGCAGCTGGGACTACAGGCGTCTGCCACAATGCTCGGCTATTTTTTGGTTGCAGCCGTCGTTGTTTGGCAATCCTGGATTGGATTCGAACCCGCCAGCTCAGGTGTATGTGGCTGGCACCTTAGCTGCTTGAGCCACAGGCACCGAGCCACTTTTTTTTTTATTTTTTAATAAGAATTGTTGGTGTGCTTTGAAGTCTTCTGAGTTTGTACTATACTTTGAAACTTTCAAACTTCATCTTAATTCAGGAACTCATACAGTTTTCTTTATACTCAAAAATTAAAATTAAATCTACAGGGTCTATATGTAAAGATTCAGAGGAATATTATCATTGATTTTATGTGTAGATTTCATTAAAATGCTATTCCAAACATTGATCTGTCTCAGGAAGAAGATCTGGGTTGCTATAGGATACAGGTGAGAAGAAGACATATTATTTGTTCCAAATAGGATACCTAAATTAAAAAGGGTAAACTATTAAAGCATTAAAGAGAAATGTCTTATTGGTTTCTTACCTTTATTAGTTAACATATATTCATAGCTTAGTGTTTAGGGCACTGGCCACATGCTCTGGGGCATGTGGGTTCAAACCTGGCCTGGGGTCTGCTAAACAACAACAAAAAAATTAGCCGGGTGTTGTGTGGCGAGCGCCTTTATTTCCAGCAACTAGGGAGGCTGAGGCTAGAGAATCGCTTGAGCCCAAGACTTTGAGGTTGCGGTGAGGTATGATGCCACTGCACTCTACCAAGGATGACAAAGTAAGACTCTGTCCCCATAAAAAACGAAATAACCAGGCATTCTGGTGGGTGCCTATAGTCCCAGCCACTTGGGAGGCTGAGACAAGAGAATTGCTTGAGCCCAAGAGTTTGAGGTTGCTGTGAGCTATGACGTCAAAGCACTCTTCCAAAGGCGACAATAAAAAATAAATAAATAGGCTTGGCGCCTGTGGCTCAACGGGCTAAGGCGTCAGCCATGTACACCTGAGCTGGCGGGTTCGAATACAGCCCAGGCCCGCCAAACAACAATGACAGCTGCAACCAAAAAATGGCCAGGCGTTGTGGCAGGCGCCTGTAGTCCCAGCTACTTGGGAGGCGGAGGCAGGAGACTTGCTTGAGCCCAGGAATTGGAGGTTGCTGTGAGCTGTAATGCCACGGCACTCTATCCAGGGTGACAGCTTGAGGCTCTGCCTCAAAAAAAAAAAAAAAAAAAAAGAGTATTTAGCCAAAGTCATAAGGTACTTTCATTTGTAAAATTCACACTATGGGTTAGTTGTCTTTATATTTCCTTCTAATACCAGAAGCCCAGTTTTGTTCCTTCTTTCTTTCTCCCCCTACTTCCTTTCTTTCCTAGAAATGGAATCTTGCTCTGTTGCACAGGCTAGAGTGACGTGGTATGAACATAGCTCACTGCAGCCTCCAACTCCCAGGCTTAGGTGATCCTCCTGCTTCAGCCTCCCAAGAAGCTGGGACTGTAGGCATGCACCACCACACCCTGCTAATTTTTAATTTTTTTGTATGGATGAGGGTCTCAATATGCTACCCAGGCTGATGTTATATATACTAAATAGCAATTAGGAATCATGGAAATTGGCTCTGAACCTTGTTACTTTGTAACTGAAAAACAAAACCATTTACATAAAAATAAACTCCCTTTTGCTTAAACAGCAAAAGATTAGAAATGACCTAAAATGTCCACCAATAAAGGTCTGATGAAGTAAATTATGGCACATCTAATACTTGGGGATAATTTCCTATCATTAAAAAGAGGCAATAATACATCTAATGAACAATCATTTCCAAGATATAACAGAAAGCTGTATAAAGAGGTAGAATGATGTTTATGGTAGGTTATCATTTGTGTATGAGTTTATACACACGTGCACATGGATAGATATCTAAAGAAAGAGACACAAACTGTTAAGCTAAGGAATAGAAGTGGAAGAACTACGTTTTTCCCTTTACTTTTTTTTCTTTTGAATTTTGTGCCATGGGTATATGCACTGCCTATTTTTAAAATTACTTATTTTTTAAAAAAGAAGAAATAAGCAGATGGGTGTGGTGGCTCACGCCTATAATCTCAGCACTCCGCGAGGCGGAAGCAGGTGGTTTGCTTGAGCTCAGGAGTCTCAGCCCAGAGCAAGACCCCATCTCTACTAAAAATAGAAAAACTAGCCAGGTGTGGCAGCGGACAGCTACTCGAGAGACTGAGAAGAGAAATGCTCAAGCCCAGGAGTTTGAGGTTGCTGTTAGCTTTGATGCTCACTGTATCCAGAGTGACAGTGAGACTCTGTCTCAAAAAAAAAAAAAAGAAAGAAAGAAAGGAAATGGAGGAGGAGGAGGAGAAATAAGACAACAGGAAAATCTATGCTTTAAAAAATATACAAACTGTCTTCAAAACCTTAAACATAAATTACTAACCTTGATCTAAGAAGACTATAAGAAAATAAAAAGTCTTTCTCCTATAGATACTAGTGATTGATCCAACAACCTTGAAGATCCCAGAAAGTTTTTGTACATTTAAGTGCAAGGGAGGGCTCAAGAACCCCTAAGGGAGTGTAAGGGAGCAGAAGGGCCTGGGGACCAATGCCCAGCTAAAGCAAGATGCAAGGGCCCTGCAAGAGTCAGCTTCTCAACCTCCCAACCCCCATCACCTGGTCTGTGGCCATCATGCCACTTGTCAGCCATATCGTAGGACATTAGAACCTAAATGAAATGTCAGTACAGTGAGCTGGAAAGCTCCCAGGCCAGATGAGAGATTTCACACAGTAAAGGAAAAGACCTGCAGTTTGTGTAACTAAGGAAAAAAGTTTCTTTTGAAAGTTGTAGAAAAACATCTATCCCAATTTATACCCACATTTTTTTTGTTTAATATTTTATACTTTATTCCTCAATATTAACAGGTTAAGAATGAAAAATTTTCCCAAATACTGATTTATAGGTAGCATTTTTTTTAAAATACCCATTTATTTATTATTATTATTTTATTTTTTACAGTTTTTTTGGCTGGGGCCAGGCTTGAACCTACCAGATCTGGTATATGGGACTGGCACCCTACTCCTTGAGCCACAGGTGCCGCCCATATAGGTAGCATTTTTGAGTGACACACAAAAAAATTCAGTTGCACAAAGAGGAACATTCAGTGATCTATTTTTTTTTTTTTTTTGAAACAGAGCCTCAAGCTGTCACCCTGGATAGAGTGCTGTGGCATCACAGCTCACAGCAACCTCCAACTCCTGGGCTGGAGCGAATCTCCTGCCCCTGCCTCCCAAGTAGCTGGGACCACAGGCGCCCGCCACAACGCCTGGACATTTTTTGGTCGCTGCCGTCATTGTTGTTTGGCGGGCCCAGGCTCGATTCGAACCCACCAGCTCAGGTGTACCTCAGCCCGTTGAGCCACAGGTGCCGAGCCTCAGTGATCTATTTTAATGCAATTTTAATGCTTACTTCAACCTAAATGCAATAATGATTTGATAAGGTTCATACATACAAAACCCATATATCCTGAATTACAAAAGAGTTTCCATGGAACTGTAACTCAAATCCATCCCTCTAAATCCTAATTCTCTATTGGTAAAATTTTACCCAATATTTTTCTTTTCACATGGCCCTTTTCTTAGCCAATTAAACAGGTTTTTGTTTCATTTTGATTTATGCTGAATGCAACATAAAAATATAACAAGGTAAAAATAAACATTATAAAAGAAAATTTTTTTAAAAAAGCAGTTTCCACAGACACACATGGTTTTCATCAAGTATGTGTCTCCACATTGAATAAGTACTTACAAATAAGCAAATAAAACACTACCCTAAATGCTTATCTTGCCATCAATGCCATTCAATTTTTAGGCAATGCCATTCTTGCTACTGAAAACATTTTTTTTAGAAGCTTTTCCCAAAACTTAACAAAGAGTATATTATAATCCCCAAAAAGTCTTAAATCAAAAAACTTTCCAACGTGGAAGATTCACATGAAACTTTGTTTCTCCAAGAATATAAAATCATTCTTAGCATTGGAAGAAAATAATATTAAAAGAAATCAGCCACAGGCGGCACACCTGTGGCTCAAAGGAGTAGGGCGCTGGCGCCATATACTGGAGGTGGTGGATTCAAACCTGGCCCCAGCCAAAAAAGAAAAGAAATCAGCTTTTAAAACAGATAAACATCTACAAAAAAGGGTCTTTTCCTATATCATCCCTTTAAATGAAACATAAAAAATGTTCACTACAATAATCTCAGACTACTTTCATATAAAAACTTCAGAATACACAAAGCACATATTTTAGCTTTCAAAGATGCCATTTAGATTTCACATATTAAATAGCTACAGCATAGCTCACAATGGCACAGATATGCCTAACACATGAACATTATTAATATTTCATCTCTGGTTAACAGAAAGAACTGCATGGTTTGAAAGGTTCTTTAACTTACATGTGGTCAAAAAAAAACAACTTACATGTGGTCATTAAAACTCAATAAGTAATTCAAGTATGGTCATATAAAGGCAGGCAATTAATCCAATATCACTATAAAAATCAAAGCCATGAAAATAAATGCAGAAAACTTGGTTTCTCTACCTTTCATTTACATAGGTAGATATCAGAACCTTACTGTAGAAAATATAACAATTCTTACATATGGTTTCCCTAGAACATAATGGAGTTTCAGAAACTACAAAAGATGTCAAGATCCATAGTTTGCTTCATCAAATGCTTTTCTAGCCCATTTCAATTCTTCATTCATAGTAAACAAGTCTTTAACCCTAGCAAACTTCCCAGGGTCCTTTTGAATCAAGAAGATGTTATCTTCAACTTATACTCGACCTTGTCTGCCAATAGAAAAGGCCTTGTGAGTCATTTCAGTAATGAAGTCTATCACAGTAGATATTCTTCAAGAGGAGATATTCTTCTAGAAGATCTACTGACTTAGTATAAGGATTCCTTTCATCTCCAAAGCAATACATCATACATCTCAATTCTTCAGAAAAAAGTCTCTGTCTTTTACTCTGTCCACCTTCTGCACCTCCTCTAATTTCTTCATTTTCTTCCTCAAAAGCAGGGTATTCCTCCTCATCTGCCACCCCATCAGCCCGCCAGCCTACAGCACCCAGCAGGCTCCAACCCAGCAGGTTTCACTACTTGCACAGCCTCACTTCCAGTGACTTCCACATTAAAGTGAGTTTTTATTTTATTTTATTTTATTTTATTTTTTTAACTAAAATACTTAACACTTTTATTTTCACATTTCATAATACAAATGAAAACTGCCCCTTTTGGGGGTTTACTTCTTCCCTTCAAAACTATTCTCTCTTTGATAGGAAGGAGGAGCAAGTCTTCCTTAACCATGCTATTAAGAAAACACTCAGAGGGGCAGCGCCTGTGGCTCAGTGAGAAGGGCGCCGGCCCCATGTGCCAGAGGTGGCGGGTTCAAACCCAGACCCAGCCAAAAATTGCAGAAAAAAAAATAAATAAATAGAATTTTAAAAAAAGAAAGAAAGAAAACACCCAGAGCCACAGCACCACGATCTCCAGGTGAAACAGAACAAGTAATATGAAACTGACATAAAGAAAACTTGTGTACCACTTCTTAAGGACAACTGAATTCCAACGGGTGCCAGCTGGGGCTGCAATCAGCTTTTTAAGGTCCCCAGTGGTGTCATCGGTGTTGCATTTAATGCAGATCTTCTTACCCAGATGGTCGTTTCAAACAACCTTGATCATCCCGGCTATAGCTCCAAACTCAAATTTCTAACCTGCAGATGCCACAACCTCTAGCCTCAAGCGCTCTGATTGATGAGACTTTAAAAAGCATGAAAGACTCTTTTGCAATCTCCATGCATTTGAAAACCAGTGGAAGGCATGTCCAATCTCTACTTTAGCCTTTCAGAGCAACACCTACATCCTCATTTAAAAAAATTCTATTTTGTTATTAACCCTCCAAATCCCCAGAGGAAAAGATAAATTAATTCATTTCCTTATTGCTGAGTGTTATGAGTTGAATTGTGCCCCGCACAAAAGATATGCTGAAATCCCAACCACCCACACCTCAGAAAAATGTAACTGGTTAAAATGAGGTTATTGGAGTAGGGTCCCTAGTCTAGTGGCTGGTGCTCTTAAAAGTGGGAGACAATGTGGATGAAGACACAGGCAAAGCAACAGGTGATGGGAGACACGGAAAGATGGCACATGGTGATGGAGGTAGAGACAGGGTGGTAAATCCACAAGCTGAGGAATGCCAAGGACCAAACACCAGGCTACGACACACACAGAGCAGGAGCAGGAGGGCTCCCGGGAGGGTCCTCTGCAGGCTTCAGAGGGAGCATGGCCCTGCTGGCACTGGGACTTGTCAGCCCCCAGAACAGTGAGACAGTAGATTTCTGTTGTTCTAAGCCACTCACCTGGTAGTGCTTTGTCAGAGCAAAGAGGTCTTTGTAAGTCTTCCCTAAGCCATCCCTTAAACAGATAAACAATGAAAATGAGGCTCGGCGCCTATAGCTCAGCAGCTAGGGCCCCAGCCATATACAAGAGAGCTGGCCGGTTCGAATCCAGCCCAAGACTGCCAAACAACAATGACAACTACAGCCAGAAAATAGCTGGGCATTGTGGAGGGTGCCTATAGTCTCAGCTACTTGGGAGGCTTAGGCAAGAGAATTGCTTAAGCCCAAGAGTTTGTGAGCTTTGATGCCACGGCACTCTACTGAGGGTAACATAGTGAGACTCTGTCTCAAAACAAACAAACAAACAAAAAAGAACAATGAAAATGAGAAAGGCACTGAACATCATTAATTATCTGAGAAATACAAATTAAAACAATGACAAATGTTTCACACTCACTCGAAAGGCTAAAATGACACCACTAGCATGGGTGAGGGCACAAAGCAACCTGAGGTTTCAGACACAGCTGGTGGCTATAAGACAGCAAGGCCATCGGGAATTCTTAACTAAATTACGTATACATCTACCTTGTGACTCAGCAATTTCATCCCTAGGAGTTTACCCAAGAAAAATGAAAATAAACTGAAAAGACGATTTGTCTTTTGAAAAAGAAGGAAAATGAAAATACACATCCACAAAAGGAAATGTACAAGAATATTCATAGCAATCTTACAACAGTCACAAAATGGAAACAACCAAACAACCCCCGAAAAGCCCACTATCAGCAGAAAGGACGTCCTGACCGTGGCCTATCCATGCAAGCTCTTGCTTAATGACAAAAAGATGCCGTTTACAGACTCTTGTGACAATTTGGACGAACCTCAAATGCACCCTATTAAGCAAAAGAAGCCAGTCTCAACAAAATAGATATACTGTCTGATTCCACTTATATAAGGTCTAAGAACAGACGAAACCAAGGTTGAAAGCCAGGAAAGGCCGGGGAGGAGGTGGTGAGTCTCTGGAAAGAGATATGATAGGACATATCCCTAGGAAGTGACAGAAACATCTGTACTTTGTTTTGGGTGCAGGTTGCATGAGTCTAATTTTCAAAACTGACTAAACTGAACATTTAAGATGGTATACCTTGATTAGGAGAGGGGAAGTCCAATATAATAATTGAGTTGGGTGAAAATCATCAGTGGACAGAATTAGGTAAAAGTTGATGGGGAACAGGAGAACTGCTTGTTGCCAGGGAAAAACCTCCCTGTCCCAGGCAGCAAACATGCTCCCCAAGTGACCAACTACAGGGGAGCTCCCAGAGGGACAGCGGGTGCATTCTGATGTGATGCAACAGGAACAGGCAGCACCACCCACGAAACACCCTTGCCAAAAACAGACAGCCTGAATCTCATCAAGCCTCCTCTAGACTGAACTTCCAGGATATAGAAAATACAGGGACCATAGGAACAGTCATGTGATACCATGAGGACAGAAGTAGATAAATCCAGACGTAGCATATTCTACAAGACAGCTGGCTTGGACTCATGAAGGAAAAAACGGAAATGAGAAGGCTGTTTAAAATGAAAAGAAATTAGGGCCAGGTGCTGTGGTTCACACCTATAATCCTAGTACTCTGGGAGGCCAAGGTAGGTGGATCACCTGAGCTCAGGAGTTGAGACCAGCCTGAGCAAGAGGAAACCCCGTCTCTAAAAATAGCCCGGCATTGTGGTGGACACCTGTAGTTCCAGCTACTCAGGAGGCTGAGGCAAAGGATCACTTCACCCCAAGAGTTTGAGGTTGCTGAGCTATGACATCACGGCACTCTACTGAGGGCAACAAAGTAAGACTGTGTCTCAAAAAAAAGAAAGAAAGAAAGAAAGAAATTAAAGATACATAAAAATCACATGCAATGCACAAACCTTAATTCCTGGTTCGAAAAGATAAAGCACCAGGTATAGTGTTATATGCCTGTAGTCTCAGCTACCTGGTGGGGCTGAGGCAGGAGAATCACCTGAGCCCAGGAGCTTGAGGGCATCCGGGGCAACATAGTGAGAGCCTGCTACTATATATGTATTTTTTAAAAAAGCAGGACATAAAAGCATTCTTGGGACGTCCCTATTCTTTAAGAAAAAATTTATTTTTATTTTATGTATTTTTTGAGACAGATTCTCACTATGGCACCCTGGATAGAATGCCATGACATCATAGCTCTCAGCAACCTCCAACATTTGGGCTCAAGTGATCCTCCTGCCTCAGCCTCCCTAGTAACTGGAACTACAGGAGCCTGCCACAACGCCTGGCTAATTTTTCTATTTTTAGTAGAGACAGGTCTCACTCTTTCCCAGGCTGGTTTTGAACTCCTGAGCTCAAAATATCCACCCACCTCAGTCTCCCAGAATATTAGGATTACAGGCATGAGCCACTGTTCCTGGCCCAGTGCTCCTTTTTTTTTTTTTTTTTTTGAGGCAGAGTCTCAAGCTGTCACCCTGGGTAGAGTGCCATGGCATCACAGCTCATAGCAACCTCTAACTTTGGGGCATAAGCAATTCTTTTGCCTCAGCTTCCCAAGTAGCTGGGACTACATGGCACCCACCACAACACCTGGCTATTTTTTGGTTGCAGTTGTCATCGTTATTTTAGCTGGCCCGGGTCGGGTTCGAACCTGCCAGCCTTGGTGTATGTGGCCAGCGCCTTTACCCACTGAGCACAGGTACCACCCATAGTTCCTATTCTTTAGAGATACATCTAAGGTATTTAAAAGTAAGATGTCATGAACTCTACAACCGACCTTCAGAGTAAATTAAGCAAAGCATTATATTTACACAGACATATGTATTAGTTTTAAATAAAAGCAAAATCTTAATTGTTGAATCTAGATACAGGATATGTATGTGTGTTCATCATACTACTTCAAATTTCCTTGTATTAAAATGTTTCATAATAAAAGACTAGAAAATAACAAAATAAAAATAGACCTAAACACAATGTGGTACCCAGAATAGGATTCTGAAAAAGAAAAATTATATTAGTGGGAAAACTGGTGAAACCTAAATAAAGCCTGTGGCGTAGTTAATGTTTCTGTACTAATGTCAATTTCCTAGTTTTGACAAACATGCCATGGTTATGTAAGATGTAAACATTCGGGGGAAGCTGGATGAAGGGAACCCCCTATACTATCTGCAAATTTTCTGTAAACCTAAAATTATTTCAAAATGAAAAGTTTTATAAAAGGGGACAACCAGTTCGTAAAATCTAAAAGTTTTTATTGTATTTTAATATGCATATAACTAAACAACTTCAAGGTCCAACATCCACAACAATAACCTTCCACAAATGTCTCACAGGCCCCAAAAGTGACAGCCACATTTGTACCTGTGGCTGGGACATTAGTGCTGCAGGCCAGGCAGGAGCCTTGGTCCTCGAAGGAGGGCAAAGTCACCACAAAGGCTGCAGCCACCTTGCCCTCCAGGCTCAGTGGAGTTTAGTTTAACAAAGACCTGGGTTGAGCTGCCCACTCTGTGGCCATGGTTGCAAAAGAACTGCCAAAAGGAGGAACACAGCAGTATTAACTGATGTCCAAGCACCCAGCTTGACCTACGTCCCTTAGACACACCAACCAGCCTCCGGACACAGGACTGGATTAACATATTGCAGTACCAGCAGATTTCTGTGCAGTTCTTAGGGAGTCTAAATGATTTTCATTTGCATTATCTCACTGAGTCCTGGTGATAGCCCTTATTTTACAGAGGAGGGATATTGGAACATCTATCTTGGCTTGGCACCTGTGGCTCAAGTGGCTAAGGCGTCAGCCACATACACCTGAGCTGGCGGTTTTGAATCCAGCCCAGACCTGCCAAACAACAATGGTGGCTGCAACCAAAAAATAGCCAGGTGTTGTGGCAGGTACCTGTAATCCCAGCCACTTGGGAGATAGAGGCAGAAGAATTGCTTGAGCCCAGGAGTTCGAGGTTGCTGTGAGCTGTGATGCCACAGCACTCTACCCAGGGTGACAGCTTGAGGCTCTATCTCAAAAAAAAATTAACTCAAATGCTGTCACTTATATTCTTGGTGTTCCTTTTTCCCAAACATGAATATTTGAGGAATGCTGGCTCTCTGTTTCCCTTTTTTCTGGCCATTTTAAAAACAATATGCATTGGTATAATTTCTTAGGAGCATAAATGACTGATACAAGCTAGCTCATGAGGAACAAATAGAGGATAGAACTGAGACAGAGGAAGAGGTAGAAGAAAGGATAGGGACCAGGGCTTCTCCAAAAAC
>CAUYRH010055376.1:0-44950 GCA_963574655.1 Perodicticus potto | reverse complement strand
TCAATGTCTTTATATAGTGATTAAGAAAATGCCATGAAGGCTATCTCTCACAGTACGATCAAAATGTTTCTAATTGTATATGAAGCACATTCTGCCCTATGATTGCACCAATGTACACAATTATGATTTAATAAAATTATTTTTAAAAAAAGTTCCTACTTACATGATATAGATATGATCTTGACAGTTTAGGACAATATTTTGTTTTAGTGTGACTATTTGATCAAGTATTTTTTCTTTTCTATACCCTAAATCCCTAAATATCTAAGCTCTAAGTGAATTTATACAGTATTTATTAGAAGATGTATATAAGAAAAATGACATTCAAAAATAATAATCCTAGGCTACTCTTTTTATCAAGTATACATTATATAATGAGTATTGTGTGTTTAATTCCCAAAAATAATCTGATAATAGAAAAAATAATTATAAGAGCAAATACTTGTCTAGCAATGGCTAAGGGTACATTGTTTTGAAGATTTCTGGCATATTATTATCTTTAACCTTCAATGATGATCTTTATGAGGAAAGTACTGCTGTAATTTTTGATTGACAGAGAAAGAAATGTTTGTAAAGAGGACATGGAGTATTATGAATCAGGGTAGAAACTGAGTAAAATATCTGTACCCCAGGTGAATGAAATTGGTCCAGGTTTCATAACTTAGTTTCCTTTCAGGGGTATAGGGACAGTGAAAAGTGGTAGTATTTGTTCAAAACTTACTATATATTGAATCTCTACTAATAGTATCACTTATAATTTAATTTAATCTAAAAAAAACCTCCATAAGACAATAATATCACTACTTTGCTGATCAGGAAAAGGAGAATCTGCAACATAAATAATTCAGTGTCAAAGAGAGATTCCCTTTTGGTCTATTTGATATTAAAGAGATTCCTACACACTGAATTAAAATAATGTACAATGAAGGCACAATGGAATTTCAAGCATATCTCCACAAGCAAATATTTGTTGAGGCCCTGAGAATTGCAGGAAGTTAGGCAAATTTGAAGTTACAAATAACCAAAGGCACTTCTATATCAACAAATGGATATCTTCTTTTAAATTTAGTTTGCTTAAAATGGGAATCTTTCATATTATGTTAGTGATCTTGAAAATGGAAAGATGCCGTAGTTATGTGCTATAGCATAGTGATGGAAGTTGAAAGTGAATTTATAATTGTCTAATTCATTATTTCCTCTTTCACTTAGGATAAGCAAAAGGTGTGAATACATCAGAAAAATCAGAAGTAAATAATTTTTTTTTTTGAGACAAGGTCTCACTTTGTCAGCAACCTCAAACTCTTGGGTTCGAGCAATTTTCTTGCCTCAACCTCCCAAGTAGCTGGGACTACATGTACCCATGACAATGGCTGGCTATTTTTTTAGAGATGGGGTCTCGCTCTTGCTCTGCCTGGTCTCAAACTCCTAGATCAGGCCATCTACCCACCTGGCCTCCCAGGTGCTAGGATTACATGCGTGAGCCACCATGTCAGACAGAAATAATATTGTTATTAATATTAATATTAATGCAAAGTCCTTGCGGAAGAGAGTATTATAAAACTGGTCAATAAGTACCATGGGGGTGATATAATTTTATGTGTTATAGTTCAAATAAATAACAGATATCTTTCTTAGAGAGGTAAAGACGAAGGCAGGAATTAACATTAATTTTTTTCTAAACAATGTACTTTCTTAATTTACAAGAATAATTAACTAGTAAAAATAAGATAAAAACAGAGGAATATTAAAAAGTGGGTATTATCATCTTTTTATGCAAATCCAATTCTCATGTTTAATCATTTCAGAACATTTTTATGTTGTGCATATATTTTGTATAGTTCTATACAATTTATTTCTATTTACAATTTTATTATATACATTTTCTGTCACAATCAGATCATACAATATATTGTTTTAGAACTTGCTTTTGCTTACACTGTCATACATATACATCGATTATGCCCATTAAGCTTAATAGTTTTGTGGTGTTCCATAGACTTCAAGTTCCCTTTTAAAAATAATACAGAGATATATATGCTTTATAGGTGCATACTTCTTCTTAGAAATTGTGTTCCTCCTTAAAAACTCACTAGAGTCCCTGCTTCCACAAATATCAAGATACAGTGTAAAAACAGAACAAAATGAAACACACCTGTGGGCATCTGCAGAGGGAGTGTTCACTTGCTTACATTTGTAATCCTGACAAGTTGAGTTAACCATTCTGTGTCTCAGAGTCTTTGTCAACTAAATAGGGATAATAACAAAGCCTAGGTCATAGGATTGTGGAGAAGATTACATTCTTCAAATTATTACTTCTACCTCATAAGGGCTTGAAAATGTTATCTATGATTAAAAACTATTCCTCTAGAATACGCATGTGATATAAAGTGGTGAACTTCCTCTTTTTTAAGGAAAAGACACTACAAAATCTGCAAACATTCCCTTTACTGCTTCTGAACCATCCATTTCTGTTTCTTTGATCTCTATGTGTATTCTTTTGCTACAAATCTACAATAAAACCTGTGCCCGTTAAGTGTGGTTAATATACAAAAATGAAACATTACTAGATTTAGGAAACCAAGCAATAATCATATGTGCTTTGATAATCTTGTAGGGACATTTTGTGGTGAATTAACTATGAGTACTTGGAATTACAAAATGACGAGTAAATTGCAAGCATGGCAGTCTGCAGATTTCATCTCCTTCCATATCAGTTACTTGAATAACTTAGGAAACAAAGTTACACTTGAGGCACTTATTAATTTATGTTAGAAAAGCTTTTAAATCATGTATATTTGTGCATGTGTGCCTGAGGTAACTTATTTTCAAAACTGGTAAGTAAAGGATTACTACATCTGTCTTTGGGCGTGAATTTGTTTGTAGTCAAGCCTTCATGAGATGCCCACTTTGTATTAAGGCTCACTTGTTTAGTCATTGTTGAGACTTAGAATCCATGTCTAAACACCTAATACATATGTGAATGGATGCTCACATCTGTAAAGGAAATGTGCACGTCCAGCATAATCACAAAGGGACACATCCACTTGCTCTGGAAGTTTATTTCTTCCCCACTTTTGATAATTTCAGAGACTGATTCTACAGGTGTGGGTTATTTTGGACAACGCCTCTCTGCCAGACAGCTTCCTTTGGTTTATAGTCCTGTAGAGATTCCTTCTCTCTATAGCCCTGCAGCACAGGATTATGGGGGCAGGGACCCTCTCTATCGGGAAGGTTGCCAAGGGGTATCCAGTGCAGCTATATTCAGTCTATGAACACCTCTTAGAAAATTATTTTCTTCCGGGGAATCTGGCGCTATGCTGCCCCTTTGCTTATAGGATTTTTCCAAATACTTAGTTTGACAAAATTTCTATTAAGTGTTTGTGTATAGGTGTCCATATCCCCATAGTACAACAGTCATATACAAAAGTACATGAAGCAAATTTATATCTTTCAAGTGAAGGCTACAACCCATTTATTGCACGAAAAGATGGGGAAAGGGGAAAGGGAGGGAAGGGGAGGGAGAGGGTGGGGGCAGACAGGATAAAGGGTGAGATCACACTTGTGGTGCATATTTGAAGGGTCAGGAGAAAACTTCTAAATACGGATCAAAAATGTTTTCACATAGTAAATGAGAAAATATCATGAATGTTAAAAATATCTCCGATTGTATGTGAAGCCCACACACTGTACCCCATGACTGAATTATTGTACACAGCTATGACTCAATAAACAAACAAACAAAAAAGTACATGATGTTTTAATGTAAACTAAAAAAATAAATATGTAGCCAGATTTACATTCAACAATTATAACTAGATAACATAATGGTTTGCATTGTTATCTTTCAATCTAAAAAGAGTTCTCTATTTGACCAGGAAGGCACAAGAAATATCATCTCTCATTTCTTCTACTTCCTATTCTAAATGTTCAACAGTTTCCTCAAACTCCTTTCTTACCACTTCTGCTGAAGTAAAGATACTTCATTGTACAAATAGGGCTAAGGTCTGGAGCTGCACCACCTGCCCATTATTCAGGAGGATTGAGGAGGCAGTTTTAGTTTTTCCCTGCTTTGCTTTCTTGATCCCCTATGTATAGAATAAATTTCTCTCTCTTGTATCTTATCCCCACAACCTGGATATATTTCTTATGTGTTACTTTCATTAATTTTTAATTATTTCTTTGTTGATCTTCCCTCTGTAGAAGACTAAATTCCTGAAAAATCAAGAACCTAGAAAAAAAAGAAAAGGTAAATTTCATCTCCATAAAATTTACACACTGAGAAGACAGAAATAATATAAGTATGCAAACACATGAATAAATAAAATAATCATAATTAGGTGAACAAAGAAAGCAATGTAGATCATAAGATGTGCTAAAATGGAAATGAATGGACTGCAATGATGCCAAAAAATGAAAGAGTGGCTCTGAAAGGCTTTGAGAATTATGGGAGGAGAAAGAAAAAGACAGACCAAGCACAGCCCTAGATCATGGGAGGAAAAATGGACTTATTTTTTTTTTCTTCTAAGTTCAATTCATTTCTTCCAACAATACTATTTTTAGCATCTATTGTAGGCCAAGAGGTAATGAGGAAAATAACTTTGTCCTCATGAAAATTGAATTGAAGAGACAAGTGAAAAGGAAACACATAACAAACAAAAACTTATTAATTCTTCACATTTATATAGTCTATACCAATGATTAAAAAAAAAAAAAAAAAACCCTCCTGTCATGTGATAGGGTACTGTTTATACCTGTTGGCCAGGCTGGCTTCTCTCAGTAGGTAATGATTGATCAGAACTCTAAACCACAGGAAGGAAAGGATCAAATGGAATCTGGGGAAAGAGCTCAACAGGCAGGGGGAAGAGCAGTGCTGAGCGAGTTAGGCTAGTTGGAGGGAAAGGAGGGTTGGAGTAATTGGAGTGCTGGAAGCCCCCAGAGCAGCCATAGGAAAAGAAGGAAGAGGGGTAGGCTGAGGGTCTATTCTAATACTCTGTAGTAAACTGCATCAAATATACGGGCACAGAAATGTAAATGTAAAAGCAAAAGATTTAATCCAAATTCTATGTCCCCATTTTGTGTTTACTTATATAAAGAGAGCATATTTCTCAAAATGCTTCTATGAGGCCACCCAAAGCTCAGGTACAACTTACATTCATTTAACTAGTGCTCAGTAATTTTTAGCCCTTGTTGAACATTGGAATCTTATGTGAAGATTTTTTAAAAAATAAATATCCTTGATGATTACACAAGAAGCCTAGCTATATATATATAAATAAATTTTTAAATATCGTGGGCAAGTTGATGAGCAGAGGAGGTAGTAAACCACCATTTTCTACTCGGTTGGTCTAATTGACCATTGTTCGCAGAAAATAAGAATTATCAGGAGGAAGTCTGCTGTCATCAAGATGATTTCTTTCTCATTTCAGTTGCATTTTTATCATGGCGATTACCAATTGCAAAGTGTGTTGATACGACTTTCAATCACATTTTGCTGCCTGGATATAATTGAAGATTTCTACATTCTCTTTTCAAACTTGAATCACATCACTAATGAAAAGATTAGTTTGTGGCTGATGAATACATTTTAATGGTAAAATATCTGAAAGTTATTTTCGTGATCCTATGGGGGTTACAAATTATATAGTCACAACCTAACAGATATTACATTAGGGTGGAAATAGCATTAAGGTTGCTCTGACTGATAATTCTGTCATAAATAAAATAATCTTTTAAAGTATAGTGATAAACTAGTTTAATTTCTATGCTATATACTCAACAGTTGCAAAATATTACCAGAAATTAAAATGCACAGACTTCTCCTAATATTTAATGTGAATAAAAATATAGAATGGAAAGAAAAATAATACTTGGTAATCTTCCAGCTGAACCAGAGAATTCCAATGCCAAATTGCTTTAAAGAATAAATTTTGATAGAATGGCATATATGCTACTACATTATGCATATGAGGCTTGTGTATATTGAAAGAAGGAATTACATTAAATGTGTTTCTGCACACATGAAAGAGGAGCTCTTTTCCGAAAATGAGATGAATCAATCAGAGTTCCTCAAAATCAAAATAAAGGGAAATTTCCTTTCTCAAACAAGTCTGCATGTGAATAGTACACCATTCAACAAATATGCTTACGGTTAGATTTAGAGATTATATATGAAATTTCCTTAATTACCAAAGTACTTTTCTCTTTAAATATCTCTCCAGACTGTCATCCATATTGTCGTATTCAGAAAAGTAATGATCAATTCACAAATGTATCGAAGGTGTCATATTCCAACTACAAGCTCTGGAGCTGTGATTCTCAAAGGGCAAAAGGAGTTTCAAGGAAGAGGAGGAGATGGGGGGTATCAGAACGTGAAATACTGGAACTGCTTGGATATTTTAAAATGTTTATGCAATTAAAATAATTTGAAAGTTTAAACACTACTGGAGGAGGATATAATCTCTTTTTAAAGACTTTTAAACTGGGAATGTGTGGAAATTTTTGTAAAATATTGCCTAGGAATTACAAATGACATATTCCATGCCAAAGTGTGACACGTGTCTCTGTGCTGAGGGGTGCACATGCAGTCTTTTTCTTCACTAAGGAAAGGAAGCCAGAGGGGAAACATTAAGGAGAAAGATTATATAACTTTTCAAATATCAGTCCTCATTAAAATTTAATTTGGTGGCATTCGAACATATGTGAAGGAGAAATTAGGATTTCCACTCTGGGGGGAAAAAAAGCACTAAATACAGCAAAGATGCTTTTGTCTAATTCTCAGATTACGGCAGCTAATTCAGTTGCTATGAGGGGGGATGTGTAAAGTGAAGATGATACATTCTATTCCCATCTTATTTTGTAGAAATTCGGAAAAAAGAGGTGCTTAAAGACTATTAAGTCACTAACTAAGCTGATAAAATTCCAGATGCCTCTTTTGCAAGGTAAAACTGACCTCATAAGGTTTAGATTTATACCTTAAAGTGTGAAGAGGTGCTAATTATTCCAAGGCAATACAAATTTAATGCCAGGAATTTATGACCTGGCAGGCAACTCCACTCTTGGAACATATTATTTTGAGGGAGAGAAGAGAAAAAGAAACTTACACACAAAAGGATGAAACCCACGAGTCTACACCATGCTCAGTACCCTGTGTACAATATTTTCTTTCCCTTTCAAAATGCCATCTCTTCCTGCACACTGTTATTCAGCAGAGAGAGGTTAGTTGAATGATCCAGCCCAGCTCAGCTTCTGAAGGTCATTTCTGGGATGGCAACACCTTTCAGGCTGACTTTCACATCTTCTGCACTCGACTCTGACACCATGACCTCTGTGGTGAACCCGAATCAGCCCACCACTATTAGAAATCAGTGGGCAAAATCTTAAGGACCATTTGTAAACAAGGTCTCCATTCTGGACTGTCTTACCGGAAAGATGATGGATACAGATGCCATGGTTACTTTAAGCAGAAATAGACACATTGGGATCTCCCAATTTTCAGCAATAGCAGCGGCAAATCTACGTCGTACACAGGTATTGGTTCCCCATGCTGTGTGATATATTTCTACTTTCAACTTACTGTTATAACTTCACAGGAAAATATAATTATCTAAACAAATGGACTTCTATTTGAAAAAAGATATTTTAGTGATGAATGGTGTCAAAATGTGTGTGTGTGTATGTCTGTGAAAGAGAGAGAGATCTTTCTGGAAACTGAGCTTCTGGCTGTGAAAAGCTCTTTCAAATTCACTAAGTCTGCTGGAGCTGTCCAGGACGGAGCATGGTGAGGAGCATTTCCAGGCCTGCTGATTGTTACTGGGAGAAGCAGTCCTGCCAAAGCCAGCCAATGGGAGGCAGAGAGAGAGAGAATCACATTGTAAGCAGGTTGCATGTTGGGAAAATTTCCTACATTTGGCTTTTGTACCTAATAGGATAAAACTCACTGGGAATATAATTATAATAAAAATATATTTTATGATAGGAAAGATGTTCTATGACAGGTGATCACTTAGTACTTATTCTTTAACCAGTCTTTTTTTGTTTTTAAATAGAGACACAGTCTCATGCCATCACCCAGGCTGGAGGCAGTGGCACTATCATAACTCACTATAACCTCAGATACCTGAATTCCAGGGAGCCTCCTATATCAGCTTCATGAGTAGTTCAGACTATAGGCACACACCATCATGCCAGGCTAAGTTTGTATTTTTTGTCTTATCATGCCAGACTAAGTTTGAGATAGGGTCTCCCTATGTTGCCCAGGCTAGTTTTGAACTGCTTGCCTCAAGCAATCCTCCTGCCTTGGCTGGCCAAAATAATTGGATTATAGGCATAAGCCACTGTGCCCAGCCTAATATATCCTTTTCTGAGGCATCTCCATCATGCATCTAAATATAATCTTAAAGCTTTCTGATAACACAGTAGGTGAAAATGTTTGAAGTTTTGAGATAAATGGTTTTTTAATATGGAAATAATTTAAAACCGATTAGAAAATGTTCTGTGGTACCATTTGACTATCAATTTGCAAAGGTCAGTATAATTGTGTTATTTATGAAATGCAAACTAGTATTAGCTTGTACACTAAAATGAATAAACTATTTGTAACCCACTGTTAATAATCATGTATGTATACATTTTTTGGAATCCAAAAAAGACATTCTAAAGATCTAAATATGATTAGATAAAGGGTGTATCTTCTAGGTCATACTGGAAACCATTAAAGTATCAAAGGCAATCAAACCAATGTTTATTTAGAGATGGACTTATAAAAGAATAGATAAAACAAATTATAAATAGGTGTGATATTTTCTCTCTTAATCATCTCTGGATTCTTTGCAATTTTTTTTTCTAATATATAGTCTATACTCTTTCAAAGAAAACAATCCAAACATCTTCACTCATCCACTATAGAAGACCGGGCATCTCTAAGACTTTGTCATTATTTCTTTACAAATTCAAATGTAAAGAAACATAGAACTTACATTTACAATTTCCAGCATCAAAGCACTACATCACAACACAGTGGTCTTAATATCAGTCACTTCAATTACATCCTGTATCTTAAGAATCTAGATTGCTTGAGCATGTTTTTACTATGTAAATTTTGAAGTCTCATTAGTATAATTAAACAAAACAGGTAATAAAGTCATTTGATGGCATAATTTAAAATGGCTTATTTGCTTTTAGTCTTTGAGATAGTCTGAAGACTCAAATACTTTTTAAATCTTTTTCAAATCAATGGAATATAAAAAGTAAAAAGAGAGATGTGAGTTAGTCAATCTATTTTCCCATTGCAATGAAGTGAATTTCAAAGGTTGATTATATATTCACAAAGTTGGATTCATGTTTGTGTAAATAGACAAGTATTTTGAAAAACATGAAAAAGATGTAGTTTATTCCACAACCAGTATCTAAACCTTTTAAAAAATGAATTGTTACATAAAGCATAAAATCAAGACATTCCAGGGTAATGTATTATTAATATTTTTAAATATTTTACTATGCATCAAATTTGAAATGCATACTTTTTAACCTTATAATATTTGTAAAATTTAAAGATATATAGGCACAGAAAGTTGTATGGTGCCACTAAAAAACAAATTACAGTATAATTCTCAGATGTGAAACAACCTTGAAGATTTAATGATACATGCATTTTATTTTTTATATTTTTGGAGCTGAAGATTACTTCATTTTATTCCAGATTACATCAAAGAACAAACACAGAAAGAATTGCCTTTATAGCATAAGGAAATATATCAGTAAAATTTAAAGTATCAAGTTAATCTTTAAACTTCCCCAGAAAAAATGAGTTATGGAAATGCAAGTAACACTACAATAATGTGCATATGAATTGCTATTAAATTTTTATATCTCTGTAATTAGACAGCAAAGACCAATCGTTTAAAACTGGGAAAGAAAATCATCTGTAGGATTTATATGAGTTTATGCATTTTATTTTCAGTAATATTAGAGTATAATAATAAAACATTAAGATGCATATAAACTTAGTCCAACGGGGTGACCCAAATGCAGGCAATAATAGTAGTTAGGAAAAAACATGGTTGCAGAAAAGCATTTTGTAAACACCAATACTGTTCAATTGATGATATAGAACCAATATTAACTATTACTTAAGGTTCTCATTTAAAATATCTTTCAAAGTCAGCACCACCTTCTCTATAGTCTGTAGAAAGAACAGTTTAATTATTTCAATAGGAAAATAATACTAGTGAGATCATTCTGTGGGGAAAAGGCTGGAGGGGGCCAAGAAGGATTTTCTTACCATTCCCATCACTTTGAGGGCACTTCTTGATTATATGTCCTTCCTAGGTTTATACTACTTTCAGTTGTTTTTCAACTAATTCTTCTCCATCAATGGCTTGGGAGTACAACACTGCCGAATTCTTTAACTACAGCATGCACAAAAATTATTCAAGGACTTAGTTAAGAATGCAGTTTCATAGACAGCAATCGATGGAGTTTGGGATTCAGTGTTGGAGACTAGGGGGTACATCCAAACCTATATTTTCAATTATTCTGATGCAGGTAATCTGAAGATCCAACTTTAAAAATTCTGTCATGGGAAATGCTTAAATGAGGAAAAATTTCCAGCTTCAAAGAAGAAGGGATTAAGATATGGGTTTGTTGCTGAATTGCTTAGCAGTTTCTGATACTTACTATACAAATAATGCAATGTTGGATAATCACTTAATCATCTTGGTTCACAACTGCTGCATATAAAAAGTAAGATAATAAACTAGATGAGGTCTGGGGTAATGCAAGGAATTTTGAGTCACCTAATAAAACGAGTTTCTCCAGCTGTCATGGGATATAGTATTGAATACGAAAACCTTTTTGTCTTCTTCAAATCAAGGCAAGTAGATGACTACTTGTGATACGATTTGCTGATACTAAGTGTCTTAATCACATTAAATGCACAGAATAAGAGGCCATACATACTCCTTTTTCTGCCCAAAAGGATCTACCCCTTCTTCAGAGATTTGTCATATCCTTCTTTGTGAACAACTTCTAGCGACGTCGCCATGGCTACCATGGAAGCCATTATTTCACTGTGTGATGTACCCCAGGATGCTCTTGTTTGGTCCAGAGTTTACATTTGATCTAATTTGGATGGAGATTATCATGCCTGCTATTTTTAGACTTGATACTCAAAAGAGATGCAAGGAAATGCAAGTGGCATCTCCCTAGAGGTCTGAATGATAACATCAAAATCAGATGATGTTGGTAATATCTGCAGAATAAATGAGTCTGAAGTGAGAGAATATTAATAAAAACATACCCACACAGAAGCAAAGTTGAGAGTCAGAAAAACAATTTTCATTCTTTAATTTCATGGCACCATAACGTTGCTATCTTTGATTTTCATAAATGATCTAGAGGTATTATAGTACATTTACCTTTAGAATAGGCCAATTGAGCTGTGTGTCTGTGCCAAACAAATAGGAATCTTAACTAATAACATAGATTTTGCAAGTGGATATTGAAATTCTATTTGTAGCTTTCTAAACTATGCAACAAGAAGAGGGAAAATTTGATTTGAAGTTGATTGCATTGGAAACTAGTAAGACACGATTCTCTAGTGTAACCCTGTTCTGTCTTTCTCCTACTAATGTTTATTGGTCTAGAGGGCCATAAAAACTAGTGACTACAGAACAACTGTGGCTTGAGGGAGACAGTCTCCTTACCAAAGCATTGCCATGAAAAATTCAAGAAAAAATAAATCTCCAATATGTAGGATTATCTTAGAACGATGAATACAATGTTTATAATTTTGCAATTAAAATATGTACCATTTTAATGAATTATTTTATTTAATACTACTAATATTTAAATAAGAATATAAGCTATGAATGGGAATCACAATCTTTATTTCCTATTTTTGTAAAACAATGACACATTTTTAACATGATGTTTTAAATGTACATAAATTTTATCAATGTGGCAAGCAGCTGAAGATATCTATCATACCAATTTAAGGGTTCTTTAAAATTATATCAGGTACAACATGCCTGAATATATTTCCATTGCTAATATTATCACAGATTATACAACTAAATGAAACATATTGAACTCTCAATAATTGACGATATTTTATTTATCAGGAAATAAATATTATCTATAATATCTTTAGTGATGTCATTGTTTGCATTATACTTTTCACTAGGAAAAAAAATCCTGAAGGTGTGGAGTGTGGTAACACATAACTTGCCACATTCTGTGAATAATCAATGTCTTCTAAGCAGTTTAGTAACTGGAGTGGGCAGATATGATTCTCATGTGGTCTTTTTCATTTGGTGTCTCTGCTAGCTTTTCATAGGCTTCTTCTGTACTCTTTATTAGAAGACATTGGTTGTTCATTAAAAAGAGGAATGAAAATTACTATCTATGCTAGCATAGGCTTTATCCAGCAGGAAAAACTGTTTAATACCTTCTCATTTTTATCTTTATTTTCTTTAATAGTACTTTGCTGACACCAATTTATAGCTACTCAATCTTGTTAGAGACAAAAACTGTTAGGACTAGTTGATTTATGTTCAAGGTTATGAAGTCCTCAAATGTTAGGATGTGATCCATGGAGTACTATGTTCTTATGATGGAAATGTTTCTATTAATATTTGTGGGAAGTAAAAGAGATATTCAAACTTGGTATGAATCAAATATACTACTCAAGGTACCGTGATTGATCAGTGGGACAAGGAATTGTCTCCTTAGGTTAAAAAGGTACTGTATCAGTTTGTTTGGTGCTGCTATAAATTTTGGTGCTGTTTGAGGCTGGGTGATTTATGAAGAAAAGAGGTGTATACGGCTCAGGTTTCTGCAGGCTGCACTGGAAGCATCGTGCTAGCATCTGTTTCTGGTGAGAGCTTCATAGAGCTTCTAGTCAAGACAGGAGACAAAGGAGAAGGAGCAGGCATGTAACATGGATAGAAAAGGAACAAAGAGAGGAAGATATGGTACGAGGCTCCTTTAAACGACCAGCCACCTATGAGCTAGTAAAGCAAAACTTATTCATTATCCTGGGGTGGGCACCTAGCCATTCATGAGGGATCTACCCCCATAACCCAAACTCCTCCCACCAGGCCTCACCTCTAATACTATAGATTGGATTTCAGATTAAGATTTGGAAGGGCCAAACATCCAAGCTATATCAGATAAACAATCAATAAAGAATAGAGAACACAAAAAAGTTGTGTTGGGTTTGGCCTCTCAATGAACATATTAGCATACCAGTGATTCTAGCATCTAAGAAGGGGCCATTTGGAAGACCTAAAGAGAATTTGCGTTTCCTGTTTTTGGAAAAATGTTTAGATTGATCTCTTTTCATTCAAGGCTAAGATAAGAGAAAATAATAGCACTGAAACAAAAAGAAGCAATTTAGTAAGACAGAAAAATGAACCCTCTATAAATAATATGATTAATTATGCAATTGAATTATGACACACTGAACACTAATATCCTTGTCTGAAATTCAGCTGAAAACTTTTCATAGTGGGATATTCAACACCTAAGTGAGAATTCTTTATAAACACATTCATCAAGACATTTACTTCAGGTTCTGCAATGTTGCCACGAGGTTGGCAACTATGGGCCAAATGTCAAATCTGGCCTGCCTCCTGTTTTTGTAAATAAATTTTAGTGGAACACAGTCACAGAGATACATTTGCATATTATCTGGCTGCTGCTTTCTGTCTGTAAGGGTGTGGTTTCTACAGAGATGATATGGCTTCCAGGACTAAAACATTTGCTACCTGGATCTTACAGAACTTTCTCACTTCAGCTCTCTTTTAAATGTGTTAATTGGTAACACCTTTAATAGCATTGTTTGGCATTTGAGAAGTAACCTAGACACACAGTAACTTTTTATTTCAGAGCTACAATGTTATATGTGTCCATATTTGAAATAATTTTTTAAAAAATCCACTAAAAATTAACTACTTTGTTTATCTAGGTACCAAATATTTCATCCAAAGAAAAATACTGATTCCCAGATTCCTTCATGTGTAAGTATTCATAACCACACAGGTAACAACAACTATGCTACAATTCACTATCAATCTTGAAGAGTGGCAAGATTTGGGGGTTAATTGCAAAGAAAATGCTATTTTTATAAATATCAAATTATTTAACAAGCATTGTTTTCTTAGGAGTAGTGTATTGGCAGAATAATATGTTCTTTATTTATACAGCTGAAGAAATATTTAAGTTCATAGATCAAAAGCATCTTCACTAGCCAAAATTAGTATAGAAAGATCATCATATAGATTACAAAGGAAGAAAATATTTGAATATCAAAGGTAAAAAACAATGTAGATAATAAACAAATACACAAAAATTAGAACATGTCTCAAACTTATCCATTACTGAATGAAAAAGAAAACTTTTCTTCTTTATAAACCAGGCAATTAAAAACGCTCTACAACTTTTTGTGGGAAATTTCACGTTTATTACAAACTAGGTCATTTAAGTGTAAATTAATGCAGAGAAATATATCATAAAAATGAATTCCAACTAAGGGAGAATTAAATTGAAATAAGGTGAATAGGGATATAGTCTTAAAAGATGGTTAAGCAAAGACATTTTGCCTTGCTCTATTTTCTGAAGATGAAGAGGAATACTGCAAAACTGACTATCTCGGCACAGTTAGAACCTTGAGACAAAGTCTATGAGAAGGGTTACCATGTCCTAACCTGAGCAAGTCAAGGGTAAATACAGGCCTCCTCTGATCTCAAGCAGAGTCCTGTGATCTCTAAAATCAGCTTTTTTGAGCAATAAATATAAATACAAATTTTATCTCTTTAAAATTACATGTCACTCATGACTATTGTCCTGAAAAACACATGCACATATTTGTTTTTACGTTACTACTTCATGTATCATTTCAACATTCCTTTTAAATAGGTTCATCTAGTTCATGACAGTCATGATCATTTAATTAGCAAGAAAATAACCATCCCTCAAGCTTGCCTAAGCCACTGTATGAGTGAGTGTGTGTGTGTGTGTGTGTGTGTGTGTGTAAAGGTATGGAGGAAAAGTTTCCAGATAATTTCCTGGATACAGGCTATTGGCTTTGAACCTGAAAAACTACTTTTCTCCATTTTTCAAGAGTAAAATAGTTATTCTTTTTTCACAATGCCATTTGTTCCATTTTTAATTCTCTCTGGAGATTAACTTTTCTTGGTTACATATCAGCACTGTATGGTTGAAAAAAGGAGTTTCTAGCATAAATGTACTTCTGATTTATTAGTTTATATATTTGAGAGAGAAAACTCCAGTGTATCATTGACCAGCTGGTCAATGGATGGGCTTTTCCCTTCCTGGGCAAGAATCTACCTTGACATCAGTACCTGGGTCAGGGAAGGTGAGGCTGTGTAATTCACACAGCGAGTGAGTTTACCTGTCCATCGGTGCTGTGGTTGAGGCTGTGTCCCAGAGATCTGAGTTGGTTTGTCCCCCTCAAAATATAAAATAAAAAGATGTTCCACTAAATTAACCTTTTAGTTAGGGATAGAGAATACCCTTAACTAAAAGGAATGTAGGTACAAATCATCAGAGGCATTCAGCTACTGTGTATTATCATTTTTTTAAAGTTATAACTGATAAATGTTGGCATATGGAGTGGATCTATATTTCTAGTTGTGCAAGGGGAAGATCCATAAGATATTAAAACCCTTTAAAAAGTGACTTTGGATTGTATTTGAGCAATACGGTATGAATGCTTGTTTCTCAGATTCATTGCTTTGTATTTTAAGATGTTTCTTTTTACAATTCACAGTCAAATGTAAGCTCAGTAACTATTGCTTACTTTAGGCAGGTAGACACCCCAGTTTCTAATACTTCATTTGTCTCTATATTTATAATAGTAAATTCTGTTCTCGTCACATATTTTGGTGTTGCTTACTTGGGGTCTTTATACACAGTAAAGACTTTTTCCACTGAGGTATGATCTTTATTTGGGGAGTCTCTCAGCATTAAAGAGTACATAAGTAGATACATCTATAAAGGTCTGCCCAATTTATTTCTTTTTGGAATGAAGTGGCAGAGTTAACATAAATGTTAGTAATAAATAATGTCATGATAACCCCAATAGAGATCTGTTTTCTGCATAGTGATTTTATTTTATTATTATTTTTTTTGAGACATGATCTTTCTCTGTTGCCTAGGCTGGAGTGCAGGGGCACAGTCATAGCTTACTACAACTTCACACTCCTGAGCTTAAGCGATCCTCCCATCTGAGCCTCTGGAGAATCTGGAATTACAGGTGTTAGCTACCACACTGGGCTGCAGAGTGTTTTAAAAGGAAATTAACATAAAAATATGGGATAATTATTTGACTTCTTACTTTTTACAGGGGTTTACATGGTGTGGCTGGGCCCAGAGCACAGTCCACCTCCACCGAAGGTATCACACAGATAATGCTGCACACTGTTGTTCTATTTTACCCATTATAGTGATCAATGTATTTGCTGAGAATCAAAGACATGGTCAACTGGAAAATAGTATGTTAAGCACAAAGAGGTTCAAGAGCATAAACAAAACACATTGGCAGGTGCCATTCAAACTGAGGACAGCATAGTATGCCATTCTACTAAACAGCTATGAAAAATCAGTGCTTTAGAAGGTACTACTCCATGGGCTAGGCCTGTAAATATACCATTAGGCACAGTGGTGTTATAGATGTTAAGAGTGGGGCATGAAGGGAGAAAACGAGAGACTAATTGTAGCTGCAGAACTGTGCACACCTTGTGGGGGAGAAAGGACATGAGCAAGGATGTGAGCCAACTGGCTTAGGCTGATGAAGAAAAAACTGCAGAATATTCATCACTCAGGATAACATTTTTTTCTTAAGCCTAAATTAAACTTGCACTGAGATAAACACTTATGACAATTAGGGCTACAGCCTGAAGCATTTTGGCTCACAAACTAAGTGCCTTGGTTAATGAGCAAAGATTTCCGTTCCTTTGCATGCATAAATACTGAGGGCAGAATATATCATTCACTAAATCATATCCACTTTTTCTCCTGCATTTCACCAGTGGCTGCATCAATTGTCATTTAACTGCTCTAAATAATGTGTTCTCTTCCCTGTTGTATTAAGCTATTTCTATCAAGGCTAATGATTTTTCTGATTTCCACATGCCAGTGATTTTTGGCAGTAACAAATGATGCCTCTCTTTTGCATGTTGCAAGTAGCTTAAATTATATTTTACATACCCATTTAAAGGATCATTAGTTAAGTTAATATCCTTGCTATTCAGAAGCATCAAGCATTTTGTAAAGTATAGTCTAACTAAACACTATAATATTCTGTAGTATTTCAACAGTTAAAATTATAGTTTCTTTAGCTATGCATAGCTTTGGCATGAATACACCATTATACCTTCTGATTTGTTGATAGTCACATTCTTGTGACTTCTACAAAAGGTAATGGCATTTGTAAACTTTGCAGAACAATTGTTATCTATTACAAAGAATAATAAACTCGAGTTAGTCCTGAACCTGTAGGTTACTGTCCAGGTATTTACACATTACATTTTTTTCATTATCTGTTTTTGAGTTTTCTTTTTGTTGAATTTAAATAGATTCAGGAGGTACAAATGGTTTTTCGTTATATGACAGAATTGCATAATGGAGAAGCCCATGTTTTTAACATATCCATCACCTGAAAGTGTACATTGTGTCCACAAAACTGTATAAATAATTATGATCCAGGGTGGAAGGAAATCAAATATTAATGAAAGCCTATGTGGTTTTCTTTAAATCTATATATGAACATCATACACATTTTTGTCTTTGAAAAATCTGCTGTGAATACCTGTGATAAGAAATGGGAAAATTTTGTTCTAACATGACCAATGATTAATAGAATGATAAGGCATTGGCTTTGTACTCTGAGCAGAAGCAAAAGGGCAACTAAATATCCTTTGTTGAGATAAGCTTAAGTCTACATGGATCAGCCTTGCTCCTAATCACAGATCAAACATTACACAAAATAGATGCAGTGCCTTATTGTAGCTATTGGTTGGGAGTCCTATCCAAATGACACCCTGCCTCTGGAGAGGGAGACATTGATTTTGTAACACTGAAGAGTAGTTGGCAACCCCGTGTTCCATAGCAATTTTCTTCATGTTATATAAAGTCTGTTTTGTTACAGGCATGAAAGGATAGGTCATAGAGCATTAGCAACTCTTGCATGAGACCATCAATGTCTGGTAAATCAGAGTGTTTAGAGCCAATATTGCTCTCAAAAGCATCCAGTTGCTGACAATCACCAGTTGGATAGTTAACATTTTGTCAAATATTCTTCCTAACAAGAATTAGAGCACTAATTGCTAAGGATAGGTGGGCCCGTCTGTATATGAGATATGATGCTTACATATAAAAGATAGGAGTAAAGCTGAAAGTGCAGTGGACATCACAAAATTTCACAGGACCCTCAGAATCCATACCTATTTTCCTCTATATCAGAGCTCATCTGTGTTGTGAGAAGACAAAAGCATCATAATTCATGGAGAAAAGGCTAAAGATTACTCTAATAACTAATGTTTAATATGTTTTCAAAAGTTTGGACCTGATTCTCTAGTGAATCTTCAATGGTTTTGGCCACTGAACATAAATGACAGAGTATGGGTGGTAAAGCTAAACAATGAAGTATGAGAATTTGATCTGAAAAGGTATGAACCACAGTTTGATCCTGCAATCCCATTACTAGGCATCTACCCAGAACCAAAAAAAGTTTTTACAGGTTATATTGTAGGAACTATGCTGGTTTTAACATATATGCTACTTTTGTTTTAAACCTGATTGATTTTGGAATAGTACAGAGAACTGTTTGATCACACTTGTCATTTCATGATGTTATGTCATCCTTGGGCAAGACAAAGCTCCCTTTTTGTTTTGTTTATTTTACTTTGTGCCTCCTTCAGCTTCTGTTCCCAATGTTACTCTGGTTTTGTTCACAGGACCCTATTTAATGTATTTACCTTATGTCCTTCTAATTACCCGACATAAATGTATGTGTGTGTATATGTATCTCCTTGAAAAACATACACTGCTGATGTTCATGTGGTGTTTTATTTTCATTCTTGTGTAAGAAGTCCTTTGGCTTAAGTCTCTATTATGCTTATCTATTTTGCTATTTATACGTTTGGTATCTTGTGTTTGACTTTTACAGAGTAGAGCATTATAAATGCATAATGTGGTTGTTTTCAATTCTATGCTACCACAAATTGATTATGACTTTAATGAAGTTTTTATTTATATCATAAATAGCAGCTAATCATTATCAATTACTATTTCTGCATCAACTGAGATAATTATGTTATTCTTTCTTTTACATCATGAATGTGATCGATTAGATTAATATCCTTTGTCATTATCCTTCTGTACCTGTTATAATCCGTACTTGGGATGGTATATTATTTTTAGTACCCTCTCATTTTGAGTTAGATTTCATTTAAAAAATTTAAATAAAACAAAATTTTATTTGAGATTTTTGTATTTATAAACCGATCCATAATTCAATTTCTTTTTCTCTCTTTCTCCAATACTGTTACATATGTTGCACTGCCTTCCAACGATAAATATGGCACAAATTTTATTTAAACACCTTACCAAACGTTCAGGAAATTATCTGGCTCCATTCTCTTCCCCAAAGGCAACCTGTGTGCGCTTGAGGAACCACTACTAATTACATAGGTGTTCAATAAAATATTCTGAATAGATGTCAGCATATAGGCATGTGTATGTCATATGTGTGTAAAATGTTTTCAAATTATTTTTATTTAAATAAATGAAATTGCAATGCAGATCAGTCTTTTCACCTCAAACTTCTTATTTACTGACTTATCATGAGGTGTTTCTACACTGACACATGCTTTCTTAATAGATCTACTCCATTATATCCTTTTTAAAGCATTACATTTTAACACAGAGCAAATTTGTTTACGATTTTTGGCTGTAACACCCATTAGTGCATTGAATAACTTTGTACTTATATGTTAATATATCCAGAGGTTAATTTTTCCCAAATGGAAACACTGGGACAATTTTCATTGCAAAAATCCTAAATGTGATCACAGGTATTATTAAATCTTTATTGATACAAATGCATGAACTTGAAAACATAAAAATTTCCCTTTTCTTTGCACTATACTAAATGTGAATTTTAATAGTAATTGTATAATGTAGTGGAATATGCTTAAGCTAAGAAAGTTTTAAAAACCTTTCTTGTAAGTACCAACAAGAAAATAATCTCACTTTCAATGACAAGTAACGTTTATAAGCAGCATCTGTGAAATGTCTTCAAGGTAAATAAATATTATTGACTTTTCAAATTGGAAGACTCCATACTCCTATATGTATTGTACACGTGAAAACACTGGGCTCAATTTAACCTCTTAAAAGAAGAATATTTAGTCTGAAACAAGTTTTGCTACCAATGTTTTCGTAGCACATGAGAGACCTTTGCATTGCCTAGGGATCTGTTCCCAATTATCTTTAATAATAAAGAAATTACTTGTACCTGATCATATTAAGATTTTAAAGGCTCAAATAGTATGTTTTCTGTTGTTGTTTTGTTTTGTTTTGTTTTTTTGCAGTTTTTGGTCGGGGCCAGGTTTGAACCCACCACCTCTGGTATGTGGGGCCAGCACCCTACTCCTTTGAGCCACAGGCGCTGCCCCCAAATAGTATGTTTTTATAACTGGTAGGACTTAGAACTGGTCTCCTTTAAAACTGTTTTAGTAATAATTAATATTGCTTAAACATCTTTTCTTTCTGATATTACTGTAGTTTTCTAATGTCCTTAAATTTTAACTTGTGAGTGAAACAACATAAACTAAAACTTACATAGAATATTTGAAAGGAAAAAAAATAGACTTTTGATTGTATCATAGTGAAATACATTGTCTTTGATTTGTTTTTTACAAAGTATGTTATTAGAAGCTGGAAACAACCAAATTATGTTTCTGCTGCTAAATTATCAATTGAAATTAAACTTATCTACGGGCAACCCTGTTCTCTCTACCTTTTCCCCTTTCAGTGCTCCAGTCCCCTTCAGAATTCTGAACTTTCAGACTGTTTCTACTCTAAAGTCTCTGAAGAAAGATGTAAAACAGACCTAGATTTTGGTGTTAGGCAAGAAGAATGCTTCCGTCTGATGTATATTGTGTGGAAAAAGTGGACTTCAGGGAAATGAAAACAAATAAACAAACAAAAAAAGTTTCAAACATTAGTAAAATTATAGGAATCAAGAAAGAAGTGATTTTTCATTTTATATGTGCAAGAAAAGATACCTTGATTAACAAGTAAAGCTAGCTAGCTTTGTTGTAATATACACACACACACACACACATACTATTAGGAAAAATCAAGGTGAAAGTGGAAAGATGGATAATAGTTCCGAGAATTGGGCCAACGTTTTTGTTTTATCACTAGGAACCACAAAAATTTAGATAAACTTCCTGCCTAACTTACAGAATGGCCATCTGTTGGTCAGAATTTTGTCAATAGAAATTCCTGGTAACCTTTTTTCTTACATTCCAGACAAGTATGACCAATTTCTCGTTGTCAATTATATCCCCCCCACCTTGTTTCCTGCACGATAAGGATCTTAAAGCAGCACTAAATGAGATATGGAAACAGTTTCTGTATCATCTCCTTGATCCATATAGGGCTTGGCTCCTTCCACAGGAGGACACTCCTGCACTGAGATTATGCCTTGGTCTCAGGTTTCTCCTGTGCCCAACTCTCTCCAGGACAACTTTGCTCTTTCCTTGTTGGCTGCTCACTTGGTGAAGCGGCAAATTCTGCTTTGACCCTGAAGTCTGTGTTTATTCTGCCCTTTGCTGGATCTTGTCATGCTACATCTCATCCACATTTCCTTCACCTCCCCTCCCCTCTAGTGCCTTCCAGTGAACCATGTAGTCTTGAGCATACACTGGAGTTGTCTGCTCCATAGTCAAAAAAGACACCTGTGTTTCTCTTATTTTGAGTCAATTCCTAAGAAAGCTGTAGACGTTAGAGGTATTCTTGGTCTTTAAAATACTGTGGAGGTGCTAAGGTCTTCATAGTATTGTCTAAACTATCACAGTATCACAAGCAAAATCTGTATACACTTGATGCATAATGTTCCTCTCTTAAGATTCTCTGTGATAGTCACAGAGGACAAGATAAATGAGAACTTACATGCCAGTTTTTAAAAATGATAGGCAGGAGATATACTAGATACAGACTTCTTTCATCTTACAAAGAAATCTGATTCATGTATGAAATGAAGAGGATGAACTTGAAGTAGGTTCTTCTATGATTACACATGCAAGATACAGACAAAAATAGTGGACAAAGCACAAACTCAAATGCCTGTGAGTATGAGTGTGTACACACGTTTGTATGTAGTATGTGTGTTCACTAAGGAGAACAACATACAAGTGTAAGGTGTTCACTAAAAATGGGTCACAAATAACAACTTTTTCTAATTCAATTGAAATAAGAATGTTCTCCATCCTTCTATATAGTTACTTCTCTTTGAAAACAAAACAAAGAATAAAACTACAAGTATTGCCACCACCATCACAACAAAAACACCATCCGAAGGAAATATGGTCCTGAGTACTCTGATTATCATAAAAATAAATAATATCATTGTAGTTTGGACCTCCAGTTTTGGAATTAGAATATTATGTTTGAATTCTAACTCACTTGTGACACATTGTATTTATTTTTTTATAAGCGTGCTTTATATACTTTATTTTGAGGGGGTTAATAAGAGGGTACATGTGATTAGGTTGCATTATTTGCATTTGTAAGGTGAAGTCCAAAATAAAGACCCATTGTAGATGAGTCCTTCCCCCTGGAGGTGTGCCATATACTCCTACTTTGTACTCTATCAGTGGGTACTTACTGAGCACCCCTACCGCCTTCTTGAATTTAATTGGGTTTTTCTCTAGTGTGGGTTTTTCACGAGTACTAGTTTCAGATTAGTACTGGGTACATAGGATGATTGCTCTCCCAGTCTCGAGATAATGTACTTAGGAGAAAATTGTCCAAATCCATCCAGATAAATACAAGAGATGCAAATCTCCCCCTTTTAAATGGCTGAATAGTATTCCATGGCACATATACACCAGTTTCTTAATAGATTCATAGGTTGGTGGACACTTGGGTTGTTTCCTCATCTTTGCATTTGTGAATTGAGCTTATATATAAACATTTGGGGGCAAATGTGCTTACAGTAAAATGATTTTCTTTTCTTCTAGGTAGATACCTAGTAGTGGGATTATGGGATCAAATGGGATGTCTACTTTTAGCTTTTTGAGGATTCTTCATATTCTTTCCAAAGAAGCTGTACTAGTTTTCAATCCCACCAACAGGGTATAAGTTTACCTCTCTCTTTGTACCTATGCCAGCACCTGTGGCTTTGGGACCTTGTGATGTTTGTTATTCTCAGTGGAATTAGGAGATATCTCCAAGTGGCTCTGATATTTATTTCTCCAACGATTAAGGATGATGAGAATTTTTTCATATGTGTATTGACCATTTTTCTTCTTGCAAAAATGTTCTGTTCATATCACTTGCTCAATGATTAATAAGAGTTGTTTACTCTTTTCTTGTTCATTTGCTTTAGTTTTTTGTATATTCTGGTTATAAGCCCTTTGTCTAATTCGTAACACATGAATATCTTTTCCCATTCCAAGGTTGTCTCTTTACTTTGCTATTGGTATTCTTAGCTGTGCAGAAGCTTTTTAACATGATCAAGTCCAATCTATTTATTTCTGTTGTTGCTTCAGTTGCCAGTGGGGCCTTCTTCATGAATTCTTTCCCAAGGTCAATATCATTAAGAGTTTTTCCCACACTTTCCCCTGGGATTTTCAGTATTTCATGGCTTAAATTTAAATCTCTTATTTGGTGTGAGTTAATTTTTGTAAGTAGTGAGTGGTGTGGGACCAGTTTCAGTCTTTTACATGTAGCTAACCAGTTCTCCCAGCATCATTTATTACATCGGGATTCTTTTCCCCCGTGTATCCTTTGGCTTGGTATGTCAAAGATCAAATTGGGATATGAGGTTGGTTTCATCTCTAGGTTCGCTGTTCTGTTCCATAGAACTATATATCTATTTTTATGCCAATTCCTACTGGTGTGATCACCATAGACTTTCAGTATATCATGAAATTTCATAATGTGAAATCTCCGGATTTGTTTTTATTCCATAGAATTGCGTTGGATATTCAGGCTTTTCT
This sequence comes from Perodicticus potto, assembly GCA_963574655.1. NCBI lineage: Eukaryota > Metazoa > Chordata > Mammalia > Primates > Lorisidae > Perodicticus > Perodicticus potto. Next base: position 20,696 of record CAUYRH010055376.1, on the reverse strand, counting down.
GGTTCCATATGAATCAAAGAACTACTTTTTTAAGTTCTTTAAAGTATGATAGTGATGTTTAAATTGGAACTGCTTTAAATCTGTACATTGTGTTGGTAGTATAGACATTTTAACAATGCTGATTCTTCCCAGGATGAGCATAGTATGTTCTCCCTTTCATTAATGGCTTCTGCTATTTCTTTCCTAAGGTTTCATAGTGATCTCTGTAGAGATCCCTCACATTCTTTGTTAAATATATTCCAAGGTAGTTCATTTTCTTTGAAGCTAATGAGTAGGGTATTGTGCCTTTGATTTTGTTCTCACCTTGACTGTAGGCGTATATGAAGGCTACTGATTTGTATGCATTTATTTTATATCTTGAGACATTACTATCTTTCTTGACCACTTCCAGGAGTCTCATGGTTGGGACCCTGGGGTTTTCTAAGTATAAGATCATTTCATTAGTGAAGAGTGAAAGTTTGACCTCCTCTGCTCCAATTTGGATACCCCTGATATCCTTCTTTTGCCTGATTGCATTGGCTATAACTTCCAGCACTGTGTTGAATAGTAGTGCTCTGGTACCAGTTTTAAGCACATTTAAGCATATTTTTTAAATATCATATTGATACACAGTCAGTGACTCAATACATGTCATTTAAACACCCACATAGATGTCAAATAGTTAATTTCAATACTTTTACTACTACTTCGTGTAATAATCCCTTTATATATAATTTTTAATATACCATCTCATATTTTAGTTGTTGTGATAACAGAATCGTTCATTATTTCTCACAGCTGTTCACTTTGCATCCAAATGTATAATCATTTGATAGTTAACAGACATAATATTAAGAGACAAGTTGAGGACTGCATTATAATAGTTAAAAAAATAGAAAAGTCTTCTGTAAAGTAACACAATTAGTTAATACCAGAGCACTAATATAAATAGTTGGACTGTTGTCAAATCAATTTTATAAGTCACATGATTCCTTGACTATTGATCTGTGTTTTCACATGTCATATTTTATAAATTGTGTGTAAAACCACTAAATTTTTTATACATAGGATTTTTAAAAATGTTTAGCTTAATATATATAACATACATGTCTGCTCTCTTTTGAATAAAGAGTATGTTCATATTTTATAATTATTAAAATATATTGAGCACTCACATCTTAACATCCTATGATAAGAACTTTAAATGTTTTTCTATGTTAATTCTTACTTTTTAATCAAGCATTCTACGAGTATTTGAAGAATCGTGTACTCTATCATAATCTTTATTGCACAGAGGAGGGAATTGATGCTTAGAGAGACCAAGTAAAATGTTCAAGATCATAATCGCAGAGCTGGAATCAAATCCTAGCCATTTTCACTCTGTTGGCCATGATTTATACCACAAACCATTAGCAACTGAACATAGGAGTATCTATGGTGTTGCAGTCACAATTTTTAAGGACATCTGTTTGGTTACCAAATATTTTCCTAATTCAAAAAGCAAGAAAACATAAAAGTTTGTTTGTTCTTGGGACAAGATAAAAAAAATCAAGAAGATACAGTAGTGACTATTTCTAGATATGCAATTCTATGGTTTACAAATTCATATAATCACTATGATAACCCTGTAAGATAATTATAATTATTATTATTACCCTATTACTACAAATGATGCAATTAACAGTAAAGACTAGTTCACAGTCAGAACAGAAAATTTTTGATAAAAAAGAGAACTGAAAGTTTCTTCTATCAATGTAGCTAATAAAATAATCATGTCAAGTCACAACAAAATGACATTTATTTGGAGTTGTACATGTACTACAAAATGGTTTCATACTTTTGTAGGATAACTCTTATTTATTATGTTTAAAGTCTCCCCTTACTTATGTGAAAGGAGATAAAAAAGAGAACAGTGCAAGTTTTTTTTTTTTTTGGTAGATAGATCACTGCATTGATTTCACCACAGAGTCTATAATTTTACTCAGTGGAAATCTAACCTCTCAGAAAACCCAGAACACATCAAAATGACAGCTGTTCTAGGTAGTTTTCATGACTCACTCAAAACACATGACAGGTATGAGTTAGAAAGTATAATGTATCCATTAGGCCTTGAATTTGCTCTACCTTCTTCTTCACATAAGAGAAATACAAGGTCAAGTTAAAGCACAAATGGGTTACATACTCATAACACAAAAGAAAATGTCTAATTTTTAAAAGACAGTGGCCATGAACTTTTAAATCATGCATCCTACAAGCATTTATAGAGTATTAAAAACATTGAGCATACAAAACACTGTAGGCACTCATGAGGTGTAGGAATTAAAATGGATGGCGGGATGAATCATAGACTGTCATGTCTCCAGCAGAAGTCATTTTATACTATGAGATATGCTAATACTTGAAATGGTTCTCAGGTCAGAAATTTTTAGAACTCTCAAGAGGGCCCAGGTGTAGCTGTTCAGATGATACTCTGCTGTGGATCCATTTGTCTTTCTCATCCATCTCCCCATATCTTATTGTTCATGGAGCAAGTACACACAAACCCAAACATCATTATGTAGATATTACCAGTACATAGAAAAGTGGATGTGGGATGGATTGACTTTATTTTAATAAGGGACTTTAGGAATTGGGTAGAATAAGTTGCTAAACTCATTATCACCATCATCTATTTGTTCAGTGCTGATTTTGTATTCATTGAGAGCTCAGTAAAAGCCAAATAAAAATAGCTTGCAATGTTCTTATTTTCCTGTATCATATGGTATTGCTTTCTCATAGCAAATGACTTTCTCTAGAGAAAACTCTATTGCTATTTTTTAACAGCACAATCATATTAAACATATTAAAGCTGCCATCTGGAGAATTTGAAATTTGTCAACTAGGTAAAAATGGAGTTATATTTTTCTGAAAAGCTGATAAAGAGTCCAGAAATATATCTCATATGTCATTATCAGAGAAGTACTGTCTAAGCAGCTTCTTCAGCTTTAGTCTTATTAAGTTCTTGTGCATCTTGGTATACATTTTTATTTTATGAATTGAAAACCAGCTAAAATGCCACTCCAATACTCCTCCCTCTCCCTCACTGGCAGTTCTCCCCCCCCCCCATTTGAGGCATTGAAGTAACAATGCCATTATCCTCATCAGATGTTCTATTTTAAGCAGATGCTGTGTATTTAGTGGGATTGGAGGTTGAAGTATGTATGTTGTTGTCAGGAATAGAAGGGGACATCATATAACTTGCACACTGCTGTCTTCTCTGTCTTCTTTCCCTCCCATCTGCTTTTCTCCTCCTCAAGCACAGGCACCAGGAGAGGCTTAAGGGCACTGTTCCTTTGACTAGCAAGAAAACTATATGGAAGATGTCAATCAAACCTCTCAAACTCTAGATGACATCTCCTTTTTAAAATTCAATTTCATAAGGATGGGAGATGAAATGACAGTCCCACTTATTCTGACCGCTAAAGGCCAATCAGGATTTGAAATGAAAGCAGAAATGTGATCAGGATTACTACCATGTACTGGCAGTCACTGTGGCACCTGGTTATATCAGAAATTACAACCAGGTATACAAGAGAATACTATTTCAGATGGTGGTGGGAACATATTAGAAGTTGTCATGAGGTACACTATGGTAAATACCATGTCTTCTGTGTCCTTTAAAGTAACCACAGTATTTAATTCAATATAGATACAGAAATGCAGCTCTAAAAAGAGATAATTGTAGTATTTGTTTTTCTGTTGACAGAGATGTCTGTGCTATCTGTGGGTAAATATAATAAGACATGATATTTCCTATCAGCTTTAGGAGTTCCACCATAGGTTCTATTTACGTAGCAAAGATAAGTGGGACAGGCACAAAATGATAAGCTCTGTCAAGGTATGAAATACATTTCGTACTTAAACTTAAAAATTCAAAGCATTATCAGCACTGCTAAATATTACACACAGTTCCTCTGTCTGTGTACACACATATTTTATATATTACTATTACTAGAATAGCATAATCACAAGCATTTTACAGATTTGTACTTATTAATTAAAGTATATGATAGTTTAGTCAGCACATTATTGGGCAATAATATTTTATTTTATTTTACAGATGAGGAAACTGAGGTGGAGTGAGATTAACTTCACCTATGCTACCTGATAATATAGGCTGTTAGTTGGTAAAGAGGACTTGTCTAGAGTCAAAATCTTAAACTCCTTGCCAGGTTACATTAAAAAAATATACATGCATATATAATATTGCAATTGTAGAATTCTTACAAGTGTGTACACAAACATATATTCAACATTTTGCAATAAATATAAAGATATACATATGCGTGTGTGTGTGTATATATATATATATTCACAGTTCACTATAATTGGCTTCAAATATGGTATTTTATAGAGTTGAAGAAAACACAAAACACTAGCAAATAAAACTTTTTTAGTAATAGAGCTTTTTCTGGAAATATGTCTGTTTCATTTCATTGACAATGGGAAAAAGATTAGATAGTACTTCTGAAGCAACCCATACTAGTATTAGGAAAAAAAACATAAGATGCAAATTTTATTTTGTTTAGGTGATGAATTATATTTATATATTTACTTATATTGAACCAGCCTTGAGACCCTGGGATAAAACCCACTTGATCATGGTGTATAATTTGCTTGATATGTTGCTGGATTCTGTTTGCTAGGGATCTTATTGAATATTTTTGCATCAATATTTATTAGAGATATTAGTCAATAATTTTCTTTTCTTGTTTGGTCTTTTCCTGGTTTTGGGATTAAGGTGATGTTTTCTTTATAGAATGTATTGAATAGTATTCCATCTTTTTCTATACTTTGGAAAAGGTTAAGTAATATAGGTACTAGTTCCTCTTTAAAGGTTTGGTAGAATTCTTATATTAAGACATTTGGTCCTGGACTTTTCTTTTTGGGGAGATTTTGGATGGTTGCTGCTATTTCAGAGCTTGATATAGCCCTCTTCAACATTTTCAGTTCATTCTGGCTAAGGATAGGAAGGTGGTGTGCTTCCAAGTATTGGTTTATTTCCTTCAGATTTTCATATTTCTGAGAATAGAGTTTTTTGTAATATTCATTAAGGATTTTTTTCACTCGATTGATGCAGAAAAAGCTTTTGATAATATCCAGCATCCTTTCACGATCATAACACTTAAGAAAATAGGTATATAAGGGACATTTCTTAAACTGATAGAGGCCATCTACAGCAAACCCACAGCCAATATCGTATTGAATGGATTTAAATTGAAAACATTTCCACTCAGAACAGGAACCAGGCAAGGATGACCATTGTCTCCACTGCTTTTGAACATTTAATTGAAGTTTTAAATATTGCAATTAGGCAAGAAAAGGTGATCAAGGGTATCTAAATAGGGTCAGAAGAGATCAAACTTTCACTCTTCACAGAAGATATGATTGTATATCTCGAAAACACCAGGGATTCTACTACAAAACTCTTAGAAGTGATCAAGGAATACAGCAGCGTCTCAAGTTACAAAATCAACACTCATAAATCTGTAGCCTTTACATATACCAAAAATAGTCATGCTGAAAAAACAGTCAAGGACTCTAGTCCTTTTACAGTAGTGCCAAAGAAGATGAAATATTTGGGAGTTTACCAAACAAAGGACATGAAAGATCTCTATAAAGAGAACTATGAAACTCTAAGAAAATAAATAGCTAAAGATGTTAACAAATGGAAAAACATACCATGCTAATGGCTGGGAAGAATCAACACTGTTAAAATGTCCATACCACCCAAAGCAATATACAATTTTAATGCTATCCCAATTAAAGCTCCACTGTCATACTTTAACGACCATGAAAATATAATATTTTGTTTTATATGGAATCAGAAAAAATCCTCGAATAGTCAAGACACTACTCAGAAATAAAAACAAATCAGCAGGAATCACGCTACCAGACCTCAGATTATACTATAAATCTATAGTGATCAAAAAAGCATGGTGCTGGCACAAAAACAGAGAGGTAGATGTATAGAACAGAATAGAGAACCAAGAGATGAACCCAGCTACTTACCCTCATTTGTTCTTCAGTAAGCCAATTAAAACATTCAGTGGGGGAAAGACTCCCTTTTTAACAAAAGGTGCTGGGTGAACTGGCTGGTGACCTATAGAGGACTGAAACTGGACCCACAACTTTCACCATTAACAAAGATAGACTCTCACTGGATTAAAGATTTAAACTTAAATCATGAAACTATAAAAATACTAGAAGAATGTACATGGAAAATACTGGAATTAATCGGCCAGGGATAATATTTTATGAGGAGGACTCCCCGGGCAATTGAAGCAACACCAAAAATACATTATTGGGATCTGATCGAACTAAAAAGCTTCTGCATTGCTAAGAACACAGAAAATAAAGCAAACAGATATCCCTCAGAATGAGAGAGAGAAGATATTTGCAGGTTACATCTCAGTGTGAGCAAGGGACTTGAAGAGAAACTTCTCTGAAGAAGACAGGCACATGGCCTACAGACACATGACAAAATGCTCACCATCCTTAATCATCAGAGAAATGCAAATCAAAACCACTTTGAAATATCATCTAACTCCAATAAGATTAGCCCACATAATAAAATCCCGAAACCATAGATGTTGGCCTGGATGTGGAGAAAAGGGAACACTATTGTACTGTTGGCAGGAATGCAAACTAATATGTTTCTTTTGGAAAGATATATCCCACTCCACAAATAGACCTGCCATTCGATCTTTCAATTCCTCTATTAGGTATATATCCAGAGGACCAAAAATCATTTTATAATAACAATATTTGCACCAGAATGTTTATTGCAGCCCAATTCATAATTGTAAGTCATAGAAGAAACCCCCATGCCCATTGACCCTTGAATGGATTAATAAATTGCGGTATATGTACGCCATGGAATATCATGTAGCCTTAAAAAAGATGGAGACTTTACCTCTTTCATGTTTACATAAATGGAGCTGGAACATATTCTTCTTAGCAAAGTATCTCAAGAATGGAAGAAAAAGTATCCAATGTACTCAGCCCTATTATGAAACTAATTTATAAGCACCCATACTTCCATATGAAAGCTATAACCAACTATAGCCCAAGATGAAGGGGAAAGAGGAGAGGGAGGGCAGAGGAGGGAGAAGGTTGGGTGGAGGGTGGTCAGTTGGTGGGACCACAGCTATGGTGCATTTTACAAGGGTACATGTTAAATCTACTAAGGGTAGACTATGAATACCTTAACTAAGAAAATGTGGTGAAGGCTATGTTAACCAGTTTGATGAAAGTATTTCAAATTGTATATAAAACCAGCACATTGTACCCCATAATTGCATTAATGTATACAGCTACGACTTAATTAAAAAAATGCAAATTTTTTTGAGTCTAATTTACTTATAAACTGTCCAAACATAGAACTGCTCATAAATGTGAATATTCAACTATTGTCTTGAGTTCAATATCAAGTAGAAGTTCTCTGTCTAATTTTCTCATAAATAGTAGGCTTCCTAGACTATTCCATACACTTCTGCTCTGAATAGTTCAGTGTGACGCTTACCTGTTGTAAGTTTTGCATGTGTCTGCTCTTATCACTTGAACTATATCTACTGTATCTATAAACACAAATTCAAGCCTTCTTATGTCAGTTTTACTGCTTATTTTCATTAGATGAATTAATTATGGCACATAGATGGATGGACTTACAAATCAAAATATTGTTTACAAAAATTAAAAATTAAGTTTAAACACATTGGAAAGACTAGATGGAATAAAATGAGAATGAAATTATTCTAAAGGATAATTAGAAAAAACAATGATGAAAATCTAAAATCATTCCTTTCCAAAATTATTTTTACATGTCTTTAAGTTCTTATTCCAACATAAGAAATTCAAAACTTAAAGATTCATAAACAAGAAATTGATGATTTTTTTTCATGCCAAAGGATATAAACCTCCAACCAGTGATCCTATATACAAATAAATCCTTGATCCTTTATCAAGAGTCTTTTATAATTTAAATGAAAAGAAAATGTGTCAGATATGTATGCATTACCTTTATAAATCACTTTCTTGGAAACATTTTGAATTGATTGACCAACTACTGGTCCCTATGTCTATAGAGAAAGTTTAAAAGCATTTTTATTATGGTGGCAACATATTTCTTATAATTTCATGTATGAAATGATAACATATCAACTGTATTATGGTATAATCTAGAGCATTTGAAATGATTCTGTAGACAGAGTCTAATTCATGATGATGTTTAGAAAAGAAAACTTTCTCACCAACAACCCATACCTTGGAGCAAATAGAAGTTAGGAGGGTAGTAGGAGTCAACATTCTTGGCATCTTTTATGAAAATGGCTTTAACATTTTTAAAATTATCAAGGATTTTTCTTCTCATTGATAAATAATTAATAGAGATTCTCAATATCCATCTGCCCTGTGCTTGACAATCTCAGCAGGCATGACTATCAGTTTCTCGAGCTATACTGCTTTTCAGAGTTCTGACAACAATTCTGACCTTTTCAAAATGTATCACAAAGACCAGTTTGTTGGCAAAGCTTCTTGAGATTTAACATTTTCTTTTGGCAGAGCTAGAAGTTTCAAAGAATGTTGAAATATCCTTGCCATCCTTATATAATTCCTTTGTCATTAGGTTGAGGTTTCTCAATTTCTCAAGTGTGCTAATGACAGAACAGAAACACAAGGCCCCAAAAGGATGATCCAGTAGATTTTTGCCACGTATTTTAAAGATACAGTCATTAAGAGTGAACATTGTGTGTGTACCTACATATCTAATATCTCTATCTATATCCATACACTGCACATATCCATATCTGTATGATCCTGACGAGCAACGTTCATGCTCGTGCCTCCGTTTCATATTAGCTCACTGTGCTAAACAGTGTTAATGTGATTTAGGTCTGTACAAAAGTCTCTGATACCGTAAAGATGGCTCTACCTTGGTTTCAAGCCAGTTAGTTACATGTCTTGGGAAGAGGTTGGCCTAGTAGTAAAATGTCATTGGCAAAAGGTTCAATTAAATTTGTCATATTTTTTAAACTCTTATAAAACAGTCCAAAGTTATCCATCTAATTAATCAGAGTTAGGAGAAAATATGAGAGTAAGTTAAAATATGTATGTGTTATGCATGTGCATACATACATTTACAGAGAGAGATACACGTACATAATATATGGAGACTTGTAAATATAATATGGGTTAAATATGAGAAACTAGTTATTTCCCAACCATATACTTGGAGTTGGACTTAGATCATACTCTAAATATGTAGGAGAAAACTCATAAGGAAATATTTATCAATAAGTGCTTCAAACTATTTCTTTATATAAAGCATCAGCAGGAATATTATGGGATATATGTTATGGCCTGGATTCAAGAAAAGATATTACATTAAAATCTGAAAAATACATTTTGCTTCATATGTGAAAAAATAAATGTAGACAAAATAAAAGTCGTAACCAAGTCCCAAATAACGATATTTTCCTACTTTGTCTTTTTAACCTAAGGGTTTTGTTGTTGTTTTTCATAGTTTTATTGTCCAGTTCTCTTTGGCTTTACTGAAAACCCCATTTCACATTTCACTTTGAAGGAAACAATAGCAGTCCACAATTCCAGTCCCGTACTGAGCTGATTTTGCTGGCATGACGTCACCCAGGTGTGACACCCTCTTGCCACTTTCTCAGTCCCAGTTGTTCCAAGGGGCTGATTACCTCCCTGGCCTGACAAAGTCACTGTAAAGCCTCACATGTAATTACGGCCCTGTAGATGCGTAAAGAATCAAGCAGCATCACGGTGGGAATTAGAAAGCAGCTTGGTCAGTAAAGCACAATCCACTAATTACTTGCGCTGAGGGTTTTTCTGTAAGAAAATAATCCTGAGTCTTTTGATAATAGGCAAATAAAATTGCCCAAACTATCCTCTGTTATCTCCCTATAGAATAAGTGGCCAATTTTAGGCTATATGCTTCAATGTACCATTCTAAAAGTTCTAACTTTAAATTTATTTCAAAATTGGCATATTTTACACCAATGATATGTGCCAGAAGTCCTATATTGAACTAACTTGGTATAAATAGTATTGGAAATAAGGTATTAGAAAATAATACACTTACATTCTATTATTTCCAAAATTATGATGATTTTTAAAATTATAATATGATTGCATTTTTGGAAGTAATCATGAATCACAAACATGAACCTAATAAATATTACAGGTATGCTGAAAAGTTTAATTAACATAATGAAAGAGCATACCTTTCTATTAATTTTAAATTATTTGGATAAAATTACTAGAGAAGAACCAAACTTGGTGAATTCTAGAGATATATTAGTGTATATATGTCTATTTCTATATCTGCATTTCTATATACAACTCTGTATCTATGTCTTTATATAACGTATATGCAGTTTATATGCTCACATATTTTGGAGATAGAACTTTGTGCATAAATAGTGACATTTATAAGTGACTATTAACAAATAGGTTATACAAATTTTAAGTTATAAATTGTGCCATGTTTTGTACCTAGACTGTAAACATAAAAGGGCTCGGATAGTGATTTATTCATCACTTTATATAGATGACACACAAAAGTTTAAACATTATTGCCATTAAATATGACCTGGAGCCTATATAGATTTTAAAAATAGCAACTGAATATTGAGAACTATACTTTGATGTTCACCTATTCAAGAATTTATCACAAAAGTACAAAATAATAAAGATAGCCCACCTATTGTTCAGCATCATTTTCCACTGGGGTTCTATTCTCTTTCTAAAGTTACTGAATAATATGAGGGTCCACATTCCCTAGTTGAATGATATAGGAGGTTTTACATCTAATTTATGGAGGAGTTTCACCAGAAGTAAGTGGCTGGTTGGAATAACCAACAATGGATTTTTTTTTTCTACATTAGTCTTCTTTTTAGTAGAAAAATAATTTATGATTGCTCTCACAAATCAAACGAAGACTTGGGATTGTATAAGAAAAAAAGTTCACAATCTATAATTGATATTCAAAGTTTGATATATATTTGCAACTATGGCTTATCATTGTCCATACTGCCCAGGTAGTGTTTTAGACTGAGCTTGACTGGAGCAGGAAATTGCACAAACTGGGTCCTGGCAGAGGCGAGACAAGTGGGGAATAGAAAGTGGCTGCTGGGGTGAGGCATCCGCACACTAGAAGCTGTGGAATTTGGAATCCAAAACCAGAGTTCTAATAAGTTACTATTAGATAGATGTTGAATGTATAATTTTTCATGTATTTCTCCAATTTTGAAGAGCTTCTCATTCTACCTCCTCCTGTTATACGCATAAATTGATATTCTGAAAATTAAAAGAAACTTTTCCTCTGTGAAGCTGTGATGCTTTGAACCAATATGAGCTGGGTAAGTCCAACACATTGGTCCTATAACTTCAAAGGCCAGGAGAAATGTTCAGAGGTAGTCAGGTCCTATCCCATAAGGTAATCTAGTTCATTCATCCTGTACCAAGAAGACAGATTTATATTAGCTCCTTCTTCACATTCTTAAAAATGTATCTGAAAGCAGTTTTAAAACTGTAATTTTTTCCATAGCATATCAGAAACAATAAACCTCATCCACAATGAATTGCTCGGTAAAGCATAGATGGCTCCCAAATTTGAATTTCGGTTTTGACCAAGTGATATTATGCACATCTGAGGAACGGTATGAAAAAGACCCAGAAGAGACATATATTTGTTGAGTTGGCAGATGGTGTTGTCAACTGTTATCATAAACCAACAATAAAAAAACACACAGACATCACAGAATAGATGATACAGTTTATAGACAAGCTCTAATGTTGACTTTCTCTGGGCTATTGGGATACAACTCTCGGAATTAACCATGTGATGATATTTTTTTCTTCTTGTCAAAGTTATGTAACTTGTTATTAACCTCACTGGTTTCCAATCATTAGCCTTTTCTTTTTCTAATCCATCTTCTATATGCCACCAAAACAACATTTCTAAAATTTAACTCTAACCCATTGTTTATGATTTTCAATTCATCTTCACTAAACCCACACATTCAATTTCATCCTTGTATCTGATGATTCCCATTAGCTTACTGCAGAAGCTCTCATCTCACTCGCCCATTATGCTCACAAACACCGCCTAAACTATTTCAGGAATCAAAAGCCCTTTTGCTCTTCTATCTGTACATCTTTCGATATCCGGGGTGCACTTCTTGAAATGAATTTCCTCCTCTTCTTTACCGAACAAAACAAATAGCAATTCTTAAAGCTCCTTATTAAACTTTTTCAGTGAATCCTACCGCAATTTCCAGAGAGATAGGCAGCCCTCTTCTGTGCCACCTACCTCCCCAATTAAACCTGTTCTAGTCACATCCCCAGGTCACAATTATGAGTTTTCAAAGTCTCTCTCCCCAGACTGTGAGCTCCTCCAGGAGGGCAATGGATTTTATGCAGCCTTGGGTGATAAGTGTATGGTATCTGGCAAATATTTGGCACTCAAAGCATTTAATCAATGTCTATTTGTCTTCCATGTGAAAATCACCTAACTACCAAATTAGGAATCATTTCGACAGTTTAATGCAATAAACATTTACAGAACAACTAATACCTGTCAGGCCCTGTGTCAGGTGTTCACATGTTTAACACCTGGCCCTGCCTTGACAAAGGTGGTGGAGTGGCACAGACACATTTCCAGTTAATTTTGATATATTCCACTAACACAGTTATACACCGGGTGCTGGGCAAGCACAGAGGAGGGACCCTTAATCTACCTTGAAGAGGAAAAAGAGCATGAATATTAAGACTGTTTCTCCCTAAATTGCCATTTAAACCTCAATTATTTGTAAGGCAGAATACTTTCCATTTAACTGCTGCACTCCATCTCAATAACTATGACAGTCACCTAGGTTGACTAAGGTACTTCCATCATGGTCTGAGGGATCCAAAGATGTAAAGCACAGGTTTTTAACCTCGTTGAAATGTTAATGCCTTGATAATCCAAACTGGAAAACAGATAGGCATTTGCAAACATTGAAATCTACCGATGAAACGCACGATGAAACGCATCAATGAAAGTTATCAATGATAGAGGTCAACAGGTTTCATTTTTTCCTCTTGATAAAAAAAAAAAAGAAAAAAAAACAAAAAGAAAGTAATAAGAGACTAGATTGGAACACAGCTTATTCATTTATTTCTCAGATCTGAAATATTTCAGGTAGAATTTTTGGCCTCAGAGTTTTCAGTCAGAGATCTAAAGAACTGTATCAATGTAGCTAATCCTTTATGCTATTTGCCTTTTCTATAAAAGTTCTAGGACTCCAACATTTGCATGTTATATCACACTGTCTGAAATGTGAATTTCTTGAGGGTCGTCCTCTCCAGATCATCAGAGAGTATTTCTCACAGGGGCAAGAACTGCAATTCACACCTATTACCCTCAGCATAATTACCGAGTGTTGAGTGGATGTAAGCACAAATGCAAAAGTCAGAATTTTACTTCACAAAACTCTCAGTCTAAAGCCCCATAAAAGGAAAATTTATAGAACTTTAATCCAATGGGTCTCAACTGCATTAAAATTTTCTCTCCAATAGCTCATAAATTAGAGAACTATATGCCCATGTTCCCTTGCACTCTATGTTCAAGATAAAAGCTGGGATGATCCTCTTAAAATATAATCAGATCATGTCACTCTGCTAAAAATTCTTCAAAAGCTTCCCATCTCAGAGTGAAGGCAACCCACTGCAAATGGCCTGAGTCTCTTCATTATCCACCCTTCTCACCTCTGACTTCATCTCCTGTGACTCACTCCACCACAGGAGCACACGTCTCCTTGGTGATTCTTGAACACAGCAAGCACTCTCTGGCCTGAGAGCTTTCACAAGTTCTGTCCTCTGCTCAGAAAACTCTTTTCCCAGACACCTGCAACATCTTACTCCCTTGTTTGCTTTAGTTATTTACTCAAAAGTCATTTTTTCATTGAGACGTTTCCTAGTCGACCTGTCTAAAATAACAATCTCATCTCAACCACATATCCCAAACCTCTCATTCTCGCTCCATTATTTCTCCTTTGCATTTATCACTCTCTAACATAAGGCTGTGTGTGCTCCCTTTTGTCTTACTTGTTCCTTATCTTCTCCACTAGAATGTAAGCTCCATGAGAGGGCTTGAATTTTTCTATTTGGCTTATTAACACATACTGCCTAGAATAGTATTTGCTGTTTATAGGTGCTCAATATATCGCTAAAAGACTACATGAATCTCAATTATGAAAAAAAATTGGAAATAATGTGTTATAAAGAAAGGCACTTGCTTGTTACTATCATGATTTATTGATGTTCTTCTATCTCTAACTAACTGTGTAATCATTACTAATCGCATAGTTTGTTATCTTCGACCAAATCATAATCAATGAGAATCAGTAAAGAATATTAATCATTATCTGATTTATTGTATATTTTGCCAGAAAACAAAGATCCCTTGGCATTAGGATGTTGTATGCACCAAACAGCCTCATGACACATATTTTTGTGTATAGACTCGAGGAATGATAAAAGAGAGAATAAAAGAGGTGTTCAAGGAGAGCACCCCTCTGACAGCATGGGTGTGGGAAAACAGAACCCACCCCAGGAATCCTTGAGGCATCAGTAGTCATCAGAAACCGAGGGTGGACCCACTGTGTCTCAGGCTTAATTTGAAGGGTACCTTGTTCTACTCCTGGGCTATGGTTGTTCTCTTTCTTCAGGCTCTTTACCTATTTTCCATAATAGCAGCGACAGCAATAGTAGTAGTACAGAAACCCCATTGATTGAATACTGACCTATCTAGCTGAACACTTAAGTAATGCTGGATGGCATCACATTTCAAGTTATTTATTTCTTATCTGCCTCTATTTCTCCCTTTCAATGAGCCCCTCCCCTTTTCCCAGCAAAGGGCACTTTCATCATTGCTTTAGGGACGTGTATGGGAGGACTGGGAATAAAAAGTCAGTGAGCACTTGCGAATTTGTAGTCAAAAGGCTAACTACTTGTGAGAGAAGGGATTCCTGGGGATTCAGCTACCTTGGTCCTCTCCTACAAACTCTCTGTCACACACGCCACCACCACCAAAGATAAGAAAGAATTTCCATCCAGGATTGGGACAGCTGCAGGATAGAAGAGGTCTCTGTGTGCCTCCAGAGAGTGTTGTTGCTTCTACATTGTGACACTGGACACAAAGTAAGAAGGGACTCGGGGGGAAATGGATAAGAAAGGCTTCTAAGTTGAAGGGGCTGCCTGCCATGCAGCATCAGCAGACAGGCGAGAGACCTGAAAGTGGATAGGAGTGATGGATTACCTCGGGGTTGTGCTGGGGGCACAGACGACTTCGTGGCTGGAGGTCACCCCCTTCTCAATAACCATTGCCATGGGCAGTGGCTCTACTACATCTATATCGATGGGCTCAGGATCCCTAATCTGGAGGGGAGGCTGGGCTTTAATCTGGGTTTGCAAAGTGCTTTATGGAAGATCGTTAAATTGTAAATTATCCTCTTATTCTAATCAAATAATTATTATTAGGGGAACATCCACTGTAGTGCCTCACTGGACCCTTGACTAGACTTCAAGGAGGGAAGAATTCTCCCAAATAATTAAGGTTATATTCACCACCAGCAATGACAAATGAAAGTTTAAAAAAAAAACAAAACAGAAATTAAGATGTTTTATAGAACGTGAAAAATATATTCCTTGACCACCTGAGATTAACACCTGCTACATGTGTTCTATTTAATTTCCTCTTTGAAACAGAGGAAATAGAGAGAACTATTACAGTCCTTTTTTTACAATTTGAGAACATTAGTGCCCAGAGAGGGTTAATAACTTGCCTAAATGTCTGACTAGTTCCAAAGTTATGTTCTTAATCTCTGCATCATACAGCTTCAAGTCCTGTCAGTTTTATAGGTGTATTATTAGATATTATATAATTTCAAGTTACAGTTTTGTTTTCCATAGTTCCCTGGATGGACTAAAGCAAGAAGCTAAGAAAATAAAGTCTTTTATAATAAATCATGACTTTAGTCTTTGGATTATTTTTATAAATGCTTGAACGGAAGAATGAATGAATGCCCTCTCCACGATTCTGGTTCTGATCCTTTATTTCCTTTTGATGTAGGGCATAATGAGATAACCCAATAATGCAAATATGCAAATATGCAGAGCTGTGTGAGACCAGAGTCTAGAACCATGCTGCTTGCTTTCCCATCTCAGCTTCACCACTTAGCACCTGTGTGACTGAACAATTCCATTTCTCCATCCAACTTCAGTTTTTCTTCATCTTTAGAAAGAATATCCCAATATGGCCAGGGACAGTGGCATATACCTGTAATCTTAGCGCTCTGAGAGGCCAAGGCAGGAAGATGACTTGAGCACAGGAGGTTGAGACCAGCCTGAACAAGAGTGAGACCCCATCTCTACCAAATATAGAATCAAATTATCTGGGAGTCATGATGGTTCCCAAAGTTCCTGTTACTTTGGAGGCTGAGGCAAGAGTATTGTTTATAGCCAAGAATTTAAGGTTGCTGTGAGTTAGGCTGATGCCATGGCCTTGTAGCCTGGGCAAAAGAGTGAGACTCTGTCTTAAGAAATAAAACATTCAGCAAATAAATATATGTCCATGCATAGGGTTGTGCTGGTACTGAATGAGTACTTTATAAGCATTTGCTACATTTTCAAGCAGAAATGCAAAACCACCTACATTTCAAATTGTTATTTCTTCTCATTTCCTGGAAATGACAGTAGCAAAACTTTCAAGGTCTCATACCCATTCCATTTTGTCATGTTGTATTTCAAATGAGTCTCCATAAAAGGTTCAGGAGACGAGAGTTTTCATGTACACTAATAACCTCTAATTTTATAATCAAGAAGATTCTAATAATATATAGTACACTCTAAGATAAAGCCCAATGTGCAGAAAATACTAGGAGAATAGATCAATTCTAGGTGATATGAAGGATGGATTCAATACTCTAAGCCCATTAAAGCTGTAAAGTTTGGGCAGCCTGATCCCTGAAGCAGATCGTAACCCACAGCCCTGGAACGTGGCTTCAGCAGGTAGGAGGTGCCGTTCTTGGAGCACTTTCAGAAAGAGCATGCACGAGCAACCGAGGCTGAGGCTAAAGACCCCCGGAGAGTGTTCACCCATCTATGTATAAATAGATCGCATGACACAGACAATAAAAACATTAGGTCAAAGCGTGTCGGTCATCTGCTTCCATCCACTCCGACCATGAGTGTTTTCTGGATGGTCAACCTGATCAGAGATGCGGGAACTGGGTCGGTCCTCTGGAAAAGAAACCCTTTCAGTGACACAGCACTGAAAAAACAGAGAGAGCTCAGGCACAAGATTTTATTTATCTCCATCACTCCCTAAAAAAATATATATATATAGTTTTTGTATGTTGCTTGAAGATCAGTTTTCATCTAAATTTTCACCGAAATGCTAATTACCTCAGAAGGAAGGATGTTATGGAAGATAATAGTGTGAAGATAAACTCTATCCTCTTAACACATGTATACATAAATTGTTTGCTAATGCTGATTAGTGCTGGTTACGCATCAGGAATTTGGAAGGTCTACCCTCTGTTCCCTAAGAGTGTTACGATACAGACTCCTAATGTTGTACAGATAAAGAAATTGAAGCACAGATATTTTAAATAAGTTGTCTAATATCAAACATTAGAGAAGATATTTGACACTATGGTTTTAAAATTCTGAGACTATATGTTCTTAGTCATACTAAGTTACTGGGGAAGAAATGTTTCTGGTATGGATTTAGGATTGTGTGTTTTAATTTTCTTTTTCTTTATTCCTGAAGATGGTATTAAAGTTACGTAAAAGTATTAATTGCCAATTTGCATACAGTTTCTGGGTTATTTTTCTACCGGCTCTGGATGGCAAAGGTGCATAGTTACATTTAAAACTGATCAGACTGTGCCTTAGATTCTTTAACAAGGCTAGGAATTATACATAGGCATGTCAGGGCTCCCCAGAATATCTCATTTTTCACGGAAATAGGTGAGAGAATAATTGGTGACCTCAAAAACTAATGCAGCTTTCCTAAGATAAATTTGTGACCTATATCTCTGGGTGATGACCTTTTGGATTTCAGCTACGGCAACATTTCCTGTCCTTCAAAGTATTTTGCCCAAATGATGATCTTAGAACCCAAGGATTAAACAGTTTTCTTTTGGCCAACTTGCTGAGAATAGACTAGCATGTCAACACTCCCAGGGCTGATTTCCCTTGTAAGAAGTTGATATAATTGGATGTGTAAAATCAACTTCCTATTCCATATCTATTTCTCCAATGGAAAGAAGCTTCCAAATAAAGGTGATGCCTTTACAATCGTAAAGGTTTTGAAGAGCAGAAGACCAAGCAAGAAAAGGAGGCCCGAAAGACAGCAGCACCATGGAGAATCTATGATGTGGGCAGATAAAGGAAAAATAGAACAGAGACAGTGGGATTTCTAACCTGAAGAACAAGTAAGAGTATATTTTAAAGCAAGCATCCTATAACTGGTTATGGCTACAGTGATGCTTTCCAGTATGGTTTGAGCAACCTTAGATTCACATGGTTTGTTTGTGCATCAAAGAGAACTTTGAACGTTCTGATCACTGACTGTGATGAGCTTTCTCTCATTTAGTATTCACAGGTGAGCCCCCCTTTCTCTTATTTTCTGTTTATAATAAATATACAAAATGGAAGCTTTTCTTCTATTGCTCCACGACGGCTGCAGGAAATCGCAGAATCCTGTGTGAGATCACCTGGCTATCCAGCAGCTGTGCCTTGTTTAAAATATCAGCATGTGTTAACATGCACATTATCTTTACTGAGTGAGGAGGTAGACAACCACTTTCTCTTCCCTCCCCTCCCCAAGGTAGAAGCTATCCGTGCAAATGTTTGAAATTAGACAAGAGTGCTTTATTCTTAGCAGAATATGGAAAATTCGCAAATCCTGGTATTTGAGCACCTAAACATTTCCCCATTGCCCACACATACTAGTGTGAAATGGCTGTCATAAATACAAATGCTCATAGCTGTACACAAGACAGGGCCAACCACATTACAGCAGCATGCCTTCTTGCGTTTTATCACAACACTAAAATATGCAATTCCTTCCCTTGAAAAAGCACTGTTATAGGCATTATAAAGCAACGCGCCACAATGAGGTCGGAGCAATTATCACTCTGGAGAGAAACACACGGACGCAAGTGAACAGGAATAGCTGTTTAGACAGCCGGACTCCACGAGTTCCCTGTCAGAGCCAACGGACCTGATTCATCACCTGGCCTCAATTTTTGGAGAATTTCATCCAGCGGGAGGAAGAAAGCAGTCACAAGTCTTCACGAGAAAGCCTATTAAGCACAATAAAAAGCTGACTATAAATAGAGGTGACTACATTAGGGTAATAATTAGATGCTCATGAAGAGGGGAGGCATATGTTAGGTTATACGATTGCTTGGTAATGAATTTGTGTTGTTGCTCTTGTTGTTAAAGCATCTTACTCTCTACTTTTAATCTTTCTAGTATTTCAATATTTAAGTTTAAGGATAGGGAAGCAGTGCTTAGAGGAAAACTGCTATCAAAGTTTAGTGTCCTTTTAATGATGAAATAATGTAATGTCTTCCAAGTCCTTCATCTAGGACTTCTTCATTTTCAAAATCATTATCTCAAGCTGCACCATAGCTGTATTTGTGGCAGCCTCTCTATTTCAGAAAACCCCTATCGTTCTGCCATTGATAATAAAACAATGAAATGAAACTCATGATAAGAGGAAAGAAAAAAAATACAAATCAATATATACAGCACTGCTATACGCTCTAGTTTCTAGCAAAAAAGTAAGAAGAAAGTAAGTCACTATTTCCTAAAGGCAGTGATTTTATAAAACAAAGCACAATGTTTCTCAAATGTTTGTCTCATAGGGATGCTGTGTTCCTCAACGATAGATAACAAAAAAGGAGTGGGATTGCTAGATTGAAGAAACTACTTCAATTGAAAGTAGAACACTTAATAAAATAACCGCTGCACATAAACAACATGTATTACAGAGAAGATGATACAGAAAGAAAAGGCAATTTCAGAGTCACAGAGTAAGTTATCAACCCATACTAGGAGAGAAGCAGGCAGGTTATTGCATTCTTTGAAATAGCATGCACAGTTCACCATGCAAATTTCATAATGAAGCTATTAGGAAGTAAGGAAGGTTCACTCTGGTTCCAAGGTAAATAGCAGTAATGATTTGAACACACATGTACAGACACACAAACATCACCATGAGAAATAAAGAACTATTGGATTAAAGGGGACCTAAAACAGCTTCCAAACTACCAAGTTGACCTAGGTGTGCTGATACTGATTCTGTCAGAAACAGGAATAGCTATTTAGATAATCAAACTCCACTAGTTCACTGTCAGAGACTCCTCACCTCAATTTTAGGTGAATTTTTACAGTTATAACTTCATCCCCTTCTTATTTTTCAGCACCTTCATTTGGAGAAAAATAACATTATCACTATTTGCAACAGTCTTGATTTCCAATGCAGACAATAAAAGATCTACAGAAAATCTTTAGAATTAAAAATGATGTTAGAAAATTTGCTGTATACAAAAGCAAATGTTATTTATATCCAGCAACAACAAATATTCAAAAATAAT